>CM060832.1:51612500-51650000 GCA_030762175.1 Metallyticus violacea | reverse complement strand
GGGAAAACCTTTCGCTGTAAATGAAGCAATAGGAGTTTTGCGTATGTGCGTGCGCGTACACGTGTGTGGTGTGTGCGTGTGCGTGTCTTCATATGCGGTTTTACATATGAATATATAACAAATAGATATGGAATACACGTATTCATATATGTAACAAAGTGAGAGAGAGACACACACACATTGTATGTACATGTGGCAGGGGGAAGCTATATTTGAGGTCAGATTTGCATATAATTCTAATTCTTCAAATTAGAATTGCATGGGCGAATCGGGTGGATGGAACAGCATTTTGTTAGTTTTATTACAGGATCTACTGAACATTTGGTGCAACCATATAGCCAAAGTGGTTATTGTTGATAATATCAAAGGAAAGTGAGAAGGTACTAGTGACTTTTCAGTTTTAAGTACTGGAAAAAATGAACAAGCTTACAACTTAAAGAAAGTTCAACTTTGCAGTAAATCTACAAATATTAAATACCTTTATCGAAACAGCGACTTTTATTTGTAATCTGATACAACATATGTGTCATAAATTTTTCGTGTACAGAACGAGAAAATAAATCTGTACATACATATATAAAATATTTTTCGTAAGATGACTAAAGTGTCTTAAGAAGCCTTTTGATTGCTGAACTGTCGTCAGCTTCAAGGACTAAGGCCTGTAGACCTGATCCACATCAAGCAAATTAGTTGTAAAGGGAGGTTCGAAACTTTCGTAGACTCTTAACATTGTAGTCTAGTATTTTGTGTGTCGTTCTGCCAGTTTCCATTCTTTGAATTTGGTTATATCACTCTACCTGTAGTTTGGCTATTCTGTCTTGTAAGCTATAGTTGTTTCATTCATTTCCGATGACATAATTTCTTCTTTTACCTTGAAGTGTTAAACTCGCTACAGAGTATTTGAATTTCTGCTGTCTGCAATTTCCTTTTATCTTTCCTATTAAGAGTCCAGTTCTAATAGGCGTAAGTCAGCAGTGATACTGCCATCATCTTATAATAACATTTTAATTGAATTATTTTCAAGAGTTTCCCTTTTAATGTGCACATTCTGAAAAATGTATTTAATTTAAGGTTTATATTTCTTTATTGTTAGTAGTTTTTTCCAATCAATACCACATTCTTTTGTTTTGTCTGTAGATATTGACATATTGTTTTGATTTGCAATTTTACCCTTTTTTTTTGCATTCGAGTTTGTACCTAAATCAACATATTTTGCAGCGGTATTTAAAAATACATATCGGGTATAAATTATATGTAAGGATAGCCGGGAGATTGTGAAAGTGTTTTGATTAATTGTATACCTCAGGGGTAAATATTGATATCTTTCTCTCCTCTCCGATGAAGTTTGCATTGACTTATAGTTTGCTCCGACGAGATTCTTCTGGCTGGAATTCTAGTTATATGGATATAACAGGGAAAGGGAAATTATAAGGATATTGCACTATAATCAACCGATTTATGGTTTTTCACTACAAACTTTTATTGTTTACGGTTCATAGTACTGGGTGGAGAATCGGCTACTCCATGAAGGATTAAAGGCGCGTTGTGTGTCACTTTCGCATGATCGCGTCTCTTTTTCTAGGAATCTGTTTCTTATCACAGAAGTTATCACCTAAATTGTTTGTCCAATGCGATAGCTAGCTGTGTCAGTAATAACTAACGCCAATTAATTATCCTCAATTGCCAAGAGCGCCTGGAGAATGGACGATACACTGCAAGGTCACGCCTAAACTTAAAATTAACATAGATGTGTCACTTAATAAAACTGAAGTTACTCTATTTCTCTCGTAGAGACATAAAGACTCACTGTTAGTTCTCTTGCACGCTGTTCAAAAGCTGAGTCAACTCCTGCGTTTGCATCCTCAGGTTTATAACACTTTTCCCTCACCTAATATAACAAAGACGGAGTTTAATGCGGAAGAACTCGTTTGTCCTTGGCACAACTTTATCATTCCTTTATGGAGCATCCGGGGGTTAGTTTGTTTATAAATCATATAACAATTTCTCTCAGATCAACACGATCGCTCGGGTCTAGCCGCATGCCTACCGGAAAACAGCCTTCAATCCAGCAATCGCACATATCTTCCTAAAGTCAATATCAGATTCATATTATAGAGAACAAACGTAAACTTGCAATTACAATACATGAAATAATAATAAGAACTTGTAATTATGGTATATGTGGTACATTTAGCCTTACAGCTATGATCTGTTCATACTTATTATTTGGCAAGTAATTAATTTATTTATTATATAATTATGAGAGTGTCTAATTTAATTATTCCAGTTTCAATTTTTTTCTAAATTTTTCTCTAGTCGTGACATGGAGATCACCTGAGAGTCAAAGATTGAGTATATTGACTTGTACGACTCTCTATTAACGGGCAGGCAAGGAGTTTTCTTTTCTTCATACAGAGACATTCTTGAGCTTTGCTTCTGACAATACACAGTCAGAACGCTCCAGGGTATGGGGTAACGTTTGATCTATTAACTAGATATTTTATGGAAACTCTTGAGGTTTTTTGTTGTTGTTTACATTTGAGTAATTATAAAACAGGTATATTTCTCTAGTTAGTTTGTGTATTTACAGAGCTGCTGAATGTAGTTTACTGCCTTATTGTCCTTACTGTCATTGTATTAGCATAACTTTTATTATTTACTTTAATAATTGCATTTGGAAGTATGCAAGTAACTCGAATTTTTTTTTTTTTTTTTTTTTTTTGTGCTCGAGCTTCCACACACGTTGACAGTAACTTTTTTAGAGATGCTTGTAAAAGTTACCTTTTAACTAATTTCATGTTAATCGTGTTCTAGTTATTAGTTCTAGTTAATATTCTTGTTGCAGGATGATTACTTATGTTAAAAGGGCACACGCCCATTACACTCAGCTTTTCAGTATTAACAAACAAACAAAAAACTGATTTCTGTCTGCACTTGGCAAGTTTTTACCTAATTGTCCAAATCAGAACATATTATTTCGCTTTCTGATAATGAACATCAACTTGAAGTCTTTAATATCGAATAAATTGACACTTCAATTACACTCTGAAATCTTCGGAACTTGTGTCATTTTAACAAGTGTGCAAAAAAATACAATGAAAATACTTTTAAAAACGTATTTATTCTTTTGTTAAAATATTAAAGCATATAAAACATTATAAAGCATTTATAGCAAATGTATCAAATTTCCCCAATCTTCAGCAAGATCTGTTGGAGATATTTCCAGTAAGTATTACAGGACTTTGTAGACTGTCAATTTAAAGTTCTCTGTGGCTCTCATTCACATAATTTTGTGAAAGTTCTCTATTTTTTCCTTTTTTAAGGATACGTTACTTGTATAGGTAGCTGAACTTGCTATTTTAGGCCAACATTGAAGGTGTTTGATTATACCACTGATAAATGGCAAACACAATATATGCAGGGGTATCTGAGTCATACATTAAGTGATGTAGTGACTTTTGCCAAAATTCTAATCGACTCTCAATTACGGCGAACTTTCGAGAGAAACTTTCTTTCCTATGGAACTTGGTCTAAAGTATTTTACAATAAAAATTTCAGTAGAAAGATCTGCTTCTTTCACTGTGAACCTTTGTGTGGCGCTACTTTCTATTATTATTATTATTATTATTATTATTATTATTATTATTATTATTATTATTATTATTATTATTATTATTATTATTATTATTATTATTATTATTATTATTATTCTGTTAACTGATGCACAGTACATATTCGATATCCTTAATATTTTCTGTATTATGCTGAAATCACGATCACAATGGATAAAACTATTCCCTTATGGCAGAATATTTTAACATTTTTGTTCTAATTAATGCTAGAGGAAAACTGGACATGGGTAATTTTTATTATGTTCAGCACAATTGTCGCTGAACAACTGGGCATCATCAATTTGAGTCGGTTCTGGTGATGTAGTGGTAACCATACTTGCCTTCTAGACCCAAAATCGAGGGTCCATTCTCGGCCAGGATTGATGGATTTTTCGGGCGTAAAAATCCTAAGTACGACTTCCATTGTAAGAGAGTAAAGCCGTCGGTCCCATGTCGTGCATTTACGGGCATGTAAAAGAACCCCAAGCTCTGAGCAAAATTTATCGGCATTTCACCTCCTGAATTGAATAGGACGCTGATGACCTGAAATGTTAACGAGCGTCCGTAAATGGAATAAAACATCAAATCTTCAATTGGAGCAGGCACATAATTTGGTAAATAATCCCACAAAATAAATAGTCGTGATAATACAAAGTTATTTCATTATATAGTATTTACAGTGGTATTAGAGATAGTTAAATATAGATTAATATATTTTTAGTTACATTTGACTTAAGTTATGTTATAATATGATATTAAATTACTTACATCCTTCGTCAAATTTTTAGGCGTCTATATTCTTTCCAGAGCAGTTTGTGTAAGCTTTTTATCTCAGTATGGCATGTTTTACATTCCTCTTTCAGCTTTGAGGACTGATTTTCTCTTCTTTTTCCTCCAAGAGATATTCATCTTCATTCAAAGTGCTCATGATATTTAATGATGATTTGCAAAGTTTGAAATTTTTAACAATGCAAATCCCAAAGAGTATTTTGGGCTTGGGTGACATGTAAAAACTCAATTGTACAATTAATTTGATAAAAGAGAGTGTACAGGATACCTGTCCTTTTAACAAAATATCAAAAAATGACAGCATTTAAAGCTCATTTATAATTAAGATTTTGCTATCCTTTTAGCAAAAAGGATACTTCTGCCATTGTAGTTTCATAATTAATGAAAAAGTAAAATAACCCCAAAATATGACATCTACTCTTTTAACATGCATTGTTTTGAGTATTTAAACTAATTATGTGCATTAAATTTTATTAAGTTATACTTTCGTTCCTCAATAATAATTCATCTTTCCAGGGTATCTCTCGAGCTTATAATTTTTACATCAACTCTAATGGTGACAAATGGAAACATCAATGGGAAGATTATGTAAATGTGGCAAATATTACAATAATGTCGCGAAAGTGAGCTGTTACAATGTGGTAAACCAACTAGGTGGCCGTAACAAACATGGCAAAATATATTTGTAATTTGTTTTTCTGAATTAACGAAGACAACCTCTAGTTGCCAGCAAATAAAATTGTTTTTATATTCAAATATTCAATTTAAATTGTAATTGTTAAGACTCTTCGCTATTCTTTGATGACTTCGAAATATAAATGTTAAATGATGCCGGAGACAAAGGGCAGGAACCAAATCTTGTTATTCTGCAACTGATGTACTTTGATGTAACATTAATTTTTAATATTTCATGCTAAAAGTAATTCTTTAGTACAAGGCTCTCTAATTACAAACTGCTTGTATTTTCAAACTTGGCGGCCTTGCCAATTTTACTTGGGCCAAAAAATCTTTATTTGTAATTGTGTGGAGAGTCGCTAGTTATATTCCTGGTATAATTTTAGGAATAATCTAGACATATTTGTAGGCCTGGGACATTTTTAAAAGTGACACATTCCTTGAGGAGAACCCCAAATAGCAATTTTTGGATATACTTTCATGAATAATGGTGCAACCACAATACACATATATAGGTCTGTGAAGATGGAGGATGTGAGTAAATGAAGGGAGACTCAAGGGTAAGGGTTCTATTCATGTTTATGTATTTGTATATAAAATTATTCATAGGAAACGTATGCTGGAAGTATATCGATGTGTTTGTATATTTGTATTTATGCATGTAGGTCTGAATATATGTGTGTATGTATATATGTATGTGTGTATGACCATTTTGATTGTTACAAGGACGAATTTAGCATGTAAGACCCCAAGGCCCATGCGACAGATCTACTTATTTGAATGTATTTTAAAACTGGTACATAAAATGTCCATTACTACTACTATATGTTCTGTACATGTTCAGAATTCTCTGTCTGCAGACAATATCGAAGTCTTGTGTTTCTTTTTAAATTATATATTAGCGAAGTTTGAATTTTCAAACTTGGCAAGTACTTTTTGTTTTGGGTGTCAAATATTTCTAAGTTCAATTTTGTATTCTGACGGTCACTTCTGTATAGAAGGTTGCTTGCTGCATTTCCGGTATACTTTTTAGGGAGTTAAGGCTTTTTGAGTTAGACATTTTCAAAATGAGACATCACGCCGAGTACCCCTCAAAAGGACAATTTGTGGATATACTTTGATGAATATCTCGTTAACCGCAATGCGGATATATTGAGCTCTGTAGATATTCGGAATGCCGGCATCCCATTCTATCTGCTGGATACACCGCGTTCTTTTGATATTAGAGAGGCTTGAATTTTCAAAACTGATATTGTGAAAATCATGCGTTAACTGGTTCACAAACTTATTGCATATTTGCAATTTGATTTCTACAGTAACTTGTTAAAAATAACCTGTACGAGGGTAGGTCCACAAGTTTCCGGCCTTGCCGATAAGGATTATCGCCTTCAAATCCTTATCTATTAAGTAAATAAATGAAGCTGTAACTTCCGTCCGCTGTGTTCAGTTAATTAGATATAGTTGCATAAAGAAGACTGTGTGTAGAAGATTGTGACACATTCCAAATGGAGCATCTGGCTGTTATTAAGTTCTTCTCTAAAGAAGGACTTACTGCAAATGAAATTAAACAGCGATTGAACGGTGCACATGGGGAACCATCCCCCTCTTATTTTACCGTAGAAAAGAATGGGCCAAACTTTTTCGAATGGGTCGAGAAAGCATTGAAGACGAGGAGCGTGCAGGTTGGCCCTTGGAGGGCTCACTCCTGAAAACATCGCTCTTGTGGGTGGAGGAATTATGGAAGACTGGCGGCTCAAAGTTAAAGAAACAACAGCAAAATTGGACCTTCTAAAACATCAGTCCTTCGAATTATTCTTGAACATTTAAACATGAATAAGGTTAGTGTAAGATGGGTGCCTAGACTCCTTTCCTCAGTCCAAAAGCAGCAACGAGTCATCTGTTGTCAGGAATTTTTGGAGCTCTGCCATGGCTGGCAACGAGAGAGAATTTCTGCAAATTGTTGTTACAGGAGATGAAACTATGATCCTCTACTATGATCCCTTATCCAGCAGAGAATCAATGGAGTGGTGTAAATCTGGCGTAAAGACCAAGGTCACTCATTCAACCAAGATCATGGCCACAATCTTATGGGACTGTAAAGGAATACTTTTCATTGATTCGAGAGGAACACCACAGTAAATGGGGAGTACTGTTGGCTTACTGCACAGACTACGTGCTTCCATCAAAGAGAAAAAACGATGGAAGCTGAGTGGTGGTGTGCGCCTTCTTCACGATAACGCTCCTGTGCACACAAGTCTTGTTGCAAAGGAAGCTGTGATGAAATGTGGCTTCAAGGAAATTGACCATCCACCCTACAGCCCATATATAGCTCCCAGCGACTATTTCCTATTCTCAAAACTCGAGACGGACGTTCGAGGAAGGACATTTAAATTCGACGAAGAAGTAATGGATGCTGTTTATACCCATTTTGCAGACAAGACTTCTGAGTATTTGGGGGGGGGGGGATTGAAACATTAAAAAAAAAAAAAGACGTGAGAAGTGTATTTCAATTAAGGGTAATTATATTGAAAAGGGAAATATGGTTTTTGTTTTTATCATACATGGAAAATAGTTATGGTGGAAGCTTATGGACCTACTCTCTTAATTTTATTTATTTTAATGCATTGGCTCTTCCTGAACCCCTTCAGTATATTGTTTTGCCCATATACGCGTGTCTTAAAAGCTTTTGTCTTAATATCTCTGCTGAAACAATGCTGCATCTGTAAACCAAGTGAGTCTAATATTCCCGAATTCTGAATAAGAAAATGTTTATATTTTCTATATAAACTATAAACGAAATTGTTTCATAGTCCGTCACATTGACTTATTCAACAAGTGATACTCTGTTTGATTTTCTGCTGTCTTTGAACACCTGAAATATGTAGAGTGTCTTGGGGAAAGTATTTGTAATGATTATGATTTTGCCAGTAATCGCTTTTTTACATTGTTTGTTTTATCCTCTGGTAATTTCCGTCTCCTAAATGTTGAGTCGCCCCTCTATTTTAACCAATTTCTGGATGCAGCACTTTCGTATTATATGTTTTCTTCCAAATTCAGTTCGAAATGCTGTTTGAAATTATATAAATGTTCTTGATGTATTTCGAACGAGAAACCAAAACTTATTCCTAATGAAATATTCTTTTACTCAAACAAAATCGTATTCTTCAGTCCTTTATTAACAACTCAATATTTATAACCCTGTATTTACTTTCTAAAAACTATACTATCAATAAATACAAACCAGCTATAAACAAATTATTATAATTAAAACCCAACCGAACCAGTCTAAAAACAAAGTTTTTGTGCAGCAATCAACTAAACAAATCAATTTCAAATAAGTGGTTACAATAAGTAAAACTCTGGAATAACCCTAGCCCCTGAGAAATTTTGCCCATTGGTAGCAAGATTTAATGTAGAGTATGGAGGCGATGTTTTTGCTTTGATTTTTTTGAAAGAATATTGAAGAATTTGCGCTTTGTAATTTTGCAAATTACTAATCATGCTACACTCGAATCACAACTTCCGACATGTGGTAATGCGAAACAGAGACAAATGAAGGTTAATTACTGGATGAGTCCATTATAGCGCTTGGGTTCCCATGCTATTTTTAATTGTTGAAAGAATGTGTACGAATTTGCAATGTATGATCTACTTTATATATAGTTTGGGGCCTCTAGCAAAGGAATCACTCTGTATAAGTTAAATTAAAGCTATATGTCTAATTCATTCTTAAATCTATTTAAGTTTAATATAGTTAATTCTGAGCTGTTTATCAATACAACAATCTTTATATGCTTTAATTCTGCACATGTAAAGCATTTAGGTTCGTTTAATAAACGCCGCTCAGCCCATCTGATGACATGGGGACAGGTTTTAAAGTGATATCCGGATTCTTGTGAAAATATGTTAGTAATTTTTGTGAAAATTTGTTAAATTTTTAAAGCATTGATAATTGTAAAAATAAAATATTGGCTGGTTTAAAGATGCGAAAGTTTGTGCTTACAGATTTCTAATATGTGCTTTTATAAAAATTACATTTCAAGCATTGATTTTTTTTTGCATTATAAACACTTTTTGATTCCTTTTGGTGATAAGCGTTTCCTTTTCGTATAAAAAGCGTTAATGGGCACATGAAGAGAATACCGTTTGGCAATTATAGTTGGACAGTTTCGATGAGATCCATTTATATTTTCTTTGCTTTGCGATGCTAACAAACAGACAGACGTTAAATTAAGAATAAAAGATAGTGGAGCAAAATGGTTGTTAGATTTGAGGGAAGATAAAATATAAAAGAGTAGAACAGAGTATGCATTAATCATCTTTTTTCGCGATGAGCAATAATTCATTTGAAATGGGATACATTTGTTATTCTCTGCCATGCTTTACATTTTACGCCATGTTTTATTTTATTTTATTAGTAATGGGTGCATTTAAAACTGCACTACAAAATATGGCTATGAAATATTGGTTCTGAACCATAACTCTTCCTGCATTCATTTTTGAAATTGTACAGAAATGCTGTTAACTCTGCAAGCTGTTGCGACAAACAGTTTAGTTTGCTTTGAGAACGATAAACAACCGTTATGCATACTATTGATATTTAAATTATATCACAGTTAAAGAAATGCTGTAAAATGAAACTTTCATGCCCTAATATTTGCCACGTATAGGACAGATATTATAATAAAATAAGCTTTGTGAGCAACCGATTACTTTTAAAACGTTGTCATATTCAAAGTTTGTAGTATTTGAATATCTCTTTAAGCGAATAAGCGTTAATTATTTAAAATTAACAAGGCCAACAGCAAACTAATATAATATTTAGATAAAATTGTTTTATGACTAAAAAATTATATAAAAGTTTTATAACTGTGTAATTAATAAATGGTTTACTAAACGAAATATTTTCCTTAACTGGGCAATGTGAATAAAATCTAATGATACATAAAACCTGAGTAGAGATACACAAATATTTCCACCAGGTTCAAAATAAAACCATTAATTTTTAGTCTTTGATTTGAATATTTTTAGTAATTTTAGAAAAAAAAATTAAATGTGTGCATCTTCAATAGTGATTAAAGTAGTAAGCATATCATTTATGGAGGTATGTTTCAGTTTCATTAGTGTACCTTATTTAGCTATTTCTAAAGAAATTGATAAGAGTCTTTTTTATGATATCATTTTTATTAGTTTACCTAAAAATTCTAACTCGTTATTTTTATTTTAACAACTTTGAATGTTCTGCTGATTTTACTTCACAACACACTGCAGCTCGTTTTTACGTCCTGGAAACCCCAAATTTATTTATTTTTAGCCATTATTTACCTCGAGAAGATGATACTGCTCTTTGTTTAATATTTATCCATTTTACAATTGAAATTCATGTTGTGCATGTCATACTTCAATGAAATTTCACCATTAATGAAGGAGTTTAAGGATCATGACTCATAATGTTGTCAATATGTGAATTTAATGGGATTCGTCATTTAAAAGCCAGCAAAAAAACAAACAAACAAATACAAAACAAAACAAAATAAAACAGAGTAATTGAAATGTTAAAACTATTGATTTATGTTATGTGCAAATATCATTAACGATTAATATACATTATAGTTTGTTCTAATTTAAATTTGTGACAAGCGTCTTGGATTGCCAGCTGCACTTTTAGCATTGTCCTCAATTTCTATAATGTGGAGCGAGAAAGGAAAGGAAAGCAAAGCCCGTAGCTCCAGAGGCCAACAGCTTATAATAATCACACTAGTCATATTTGTAAAGATTGAACCGCCAATCAGTAAGTATACAGTGTACAGGGCTGATGATGGTTTGTGTTCTATATGAGGTACGGTGCAAGCAAAAAACAAATCAGAAAACGCTGAAAGACATGGTTTAGACATCCCTAAGTACGGACTGCGGCCCCACAACTTTTTACTGGACGAGTGAATAGCGGTAACCGGAAAGTGCATATTTTAAAAGCTTAGACTGCATCAGCATGTGTGGAAGGGTATAGGAGCAGAATATTTCTGAATACTTCTTAACCAAATGTCTAAAATTTATCTTCCTCTCATACACTTAACACACGCTCTGAAATCCAGCACATATTATTATTATTATTATTATTATTATTATTATTATTATTATTATTATTATTATATTGCACCAAACATCACTTTCACCGTAACCACTGCCCGTCTCTGGAATGCATTGCGGGATGTCAGATACTGTCAAACTTTAGGAGCATTTCATACGAAATTGTTTAATGTTAGTAGAAGTAATCTATTACCATCTTTTGTTACGATACAGGTATTTATTTGTTTTATCCTGCTATAGAATATTCATTTTATTGTTGTTACCATCACAGACTTTAACTCTTTCATAGTATTGCTAGGGATTTTAATTTTATATTTTGCTCATATTTTCAGGATTTACGAATGTTGACATGTGTATAAATTCTCATATTGCTTGTTGCATATTAATTGTTCTTTTATTTTCTTACTTTTTATTCTTAAGTTAATATTTTTCATTGTTCATATTAAAGTATTTCCATACATTTATATACGTTGTGTTCTACATTGGTTTATATATACACGAGTATTTCCTCGTTACTGTCAATATTGAGATCGTAATATTGTCGTTATAACTTAGTGTAATTATTAGATTGGTACAGCGGAAGAGAAGGCCTAATGGCCTAAGCTGTACTAGAATAAACAAATAAACAAAGTTTGCTAAGCAGTTATTATCGCCAGAGATGGATACTTGGTTAAAAAGAAAATGCAAAATTTCCCAGATAACATTTATCTTTTGTCTCTATCATTGTAATTTATCCAATAATCACATTTCTGTAGTTTGTTTGTGTATTTTAGAAGAATTATAAAATAATATGGTATACAGAAAAGTGTAAAAGTGATTTATACGTATGATTGTAGAAGTAGACAAAAGTGTTTTTTCATAGTATTAAAATGCACAATAGCACCGTTGTTACAAATATACACTGCAAAATTTGGAAAATAAAGATACAGAGAAACTACACGCGTTCAGCATACATATCGCTCTGCTTAAGATAAAAAAAATATGCAAATATACGTAAGCCGGAACCCAGTACCCTTCGACTACCTGACATCAACCGAGCGTGATTGCTACAAAGTACTGCGGGATAATTTCAGCATGCCAAGCATAACCAACCAGAACCATTCAACCTCGCAATATATTATGCAATAACACACTCTGGGCACTATGTTTGGAAAGAAAGCCTAGCCTAAGAGAGATGCAGGATTTGAGCTGCCTCTTGCAAAATAAAATAATAAAAAATCTCTTTTTATTTCCCGAAGCAAATCGTTTCATCAGTGATTGTTATGCGGGGCAAAAAGAGTAACAAAAATAATATATAACATTCATGTATCAACTTACTAGATATAGGAAAGACATGAAAAGAGGGGGGGGGGAGAAGAAAACAGAAAGAAGAGAAAAGGGAATGCCTAGAAGAGATTCGCGGTATGAGTCCCTGAAATAACAAAGAGTTTTTTTTTTTTTTTAGCATGGTACAAATATACATATGGTTAATTCTTTGGATCATCAGAAATTAAGGAGGATAAAAATATCAACTTCCACATTAAATTTAAATAGACTAGTAAAAAAAAAAAAAAATCTCCTGTGGAAATAGCATTAAAACAAACACAAAATGTCTTAAAATGTTTGTTTATTACATCCCATAAATTAATCATTGATTTTATAGACACTTTATAAAATATTTTAAATTCCTGATATTTCCAATTAGAGATTCCTATCAATTATTCTATTTAACATCCATACGACTAAAGGAATAACAATGTTTTTTAGTCTTTAACGACTTATTTCCATAAAAATAATACATTATGAGTGACCTACGTTTTAAAATGTAATGCATTTTGTTTGTAAATTGGTTGGCAGTGTTTCTAAGTACTGTGATGCAAGGTTATAACAGAGCTGCTAATATTATTGTATAAACTGTTTGATATCTGTGCATTGCAATTAAATGTATAGGATGCAGAAAAATATCTTCAAAGATTTTACGAGTAGAAAGAAGGTAGGAAACAAAGTATTTTGAGCATAGTGCCCTGCTGAGACACCACTAACAGTTACTTAACTTATTGTAGTTACATTTACTACCCTGAGGATCCGTAAAACGGGTTTATTGTGTGTTTATTAAAATAAAACAAGGGTTTAGAGTGCTAAATTTATTTATTGACAGTTATCAAAACTAGAAAAAAATCGACTTGTCAAACTAAGCAATTTAACCTTGTGGAAATTATAAATTGCATGGAAAGATTACAATATAAAAAGGAATAAACAATAACAATAAACTTTAAACCTTTTAAAACAATTAATATATTGTTTTTATAATGATGTGTGCAATAAAACTTTCCAGAATAAAAGACAACAAAACTACCCTATTGATATAACAGATGTACCTTTGCCTATTGACAAGCAAGGCTAGCATATTAACAGTGTTTAATAGCCATCTTTGTCCCAGTACAGGCCGTGAGTATTCTTCCAACCCTTTACAACATTTCCTATAAATTATATATATATATGTATTTTACCTTTCAAGCAAAACAGATTAAACGATAAAACCAAAAAATATAAAACGTGTATCACCAAAGTAGGAAAGAAGTTCCATTTCCAATTTCTAAGGATTGTTTGAAAATATTTCCCCCATGGGAACTTCCTACCTACCAGCTTAGCGCTTCGCTAGGTAATAACTCCTCTGGTGCGAATTTAGAAGGTCTGTAGTAGCAAATCAATTAACCTCTTATGTACGTCAGCACGCTCACATGACCATAGCTAGAAAGTGAACGAAGAAATATCGATCGAAAACACAATGGAAAAAAATGTTCTCAGACGCTTCGATATTTATGATAGGCTGCACTTCTACCACAAGTCGCTCACTGCCTTCTGGCCTCAGAATAGTTCATCTTTCATATTCTGTGTATCTGGTTAGCCATTTGTTTGAGAAAGAGTTTAAATCTGCTTCGGCCCCCGAATGCCGACTCACGACAGTGCGTATGGCTGTTCAGTCTTTCATTGCGCTAGGTTAATCAGGATCTCCTGCAAGTATTTTGCAGGTGTGCTCCGTCTCTAGAAATGGAGAGAAAGCTTTTTGAATGTTTCAGCTACGTTAGCCTCTTGCTCTAACATCCTACGAGAGGTATTCGTAGAGACATATTGCTATACGCGGCTCGGCTAAGTTTGTGTGCTCTCTTGCTCCACCATGATCATTGCCTTTCTCTCGAACCTACGATACCTTCTTTCCCTGTCTTAAGTCACATCTTTCTACTCATTTTTTGATCCTTTACTTTTGGGTATATAGAATCGACTCTCATCTTTGGAATGCTGGACACTGAAGGAACAACAAATTCAAAAAGTTGAATCAGGAAAACCGAGGTTTCGGAGATTGAAGAGTAGAAAATAAACGAAGATAAGACAAAAGAAAAAGATAATTTAACGGAAGTATTATCAGTATTACAACACGTAACTATAGAGTTATAAAACTGAATTGTCCTCGAGAAAAAAAGGGGAAGAGGATAACCACCAAATGAATGGAGAAATAAATTTAACTGAAAGAGACCGGAACAACATTAACATCCTATTCCTCATAGTTAATGTAGATGATAGAAAGGAATGTGTGTTAAATAGTTTGTTTCAGCATGGTGCAGGTACGTAATGCTTTTCACTTGATAAGGTAAGATTTTCGCAGACGCTAATGCCTTATAAAGTGTGCTGGAGGGCGAACATGGGAAGTTCTATCAGGAACTGAATTTAATTTTTACTCACAGACAAGAGGCATACTTCTTAATACTCTGTGTCAAATAAAAAGCGGCTGTAAAACTGTTTGAAGCAACTTCTTAATCCGGATTTAGACTTTCTTTCTTTTGCCCTGTTATTTACTTCCTCGGCTTTATTAATGCGCTCAGAGCTCTTTCCGCGTATATGGCATCATTAAACATAAAAACAGTCTTAGCTAAGCTTGTAGCGCGGGCTTTATACAATGAAGTAGTGCGGGGTAGGGGGCGACTCTTTTGAAGAGGCAGCTATTGCTGCTATTTTCTTTCATTACAAGTAAGCAACTCAAAATAATTAATGTATATTCATTAAACAGAATGAATGAGAATTGTTTTGTTAAAATTAATTCTAAAATAAGTTTACTAAAACTGGTTACTGGAGATCACAAAGCAAATAACAATTTACTTTAGAACTTCTATTAGCAGATTGGAGAGATCTTCTGTTCTCAAAATTGGGAATGATGCTTTCTTGAGTGGCAAATACAACATATGTATATGTTTTAAGTGAGAACCCGAAACAGATTTTGGAATGTTAATTTTAAAATGTCGATTTACTTTGCTTCCTTTGTGATATTAGCAAAAAATTGTGCGGACTGGTGAGCGGGAGATCTGGGGTTTGATTCCCTGTAAGGCCGAACGTTTTTTCCAGGTTTTCCTCAGTCCTCGTAGATGGTAAATGCCGGGGAAGTACCCTGAACTTAGGCCTGGAACTTTTCCTTCCTTAAAAAAGTTCTTTCCCAAATCATTTCACTTCATGTATCATCAGTGTTCACCACCTGTAATGTTTAAATTGTTAAAAAGGCGTTAAACCCTATTAAAAAGGAAGAATAAAAATGGAAATCTTCTAATTTCCACATTATGGTTCGTATTGGACATTTTCACTTTCTAGAATTATTTAGGACGCTATAGGAAAAAGCTTGAAATCATAATACAAATAAACGTTTTTTATTTCAACTCACCATACATAATTTTGTATTTAATTTATAGACAGAAGGAATCTACGGTACTCATGCATTCTTCAAGAACTGCCAAAGAGTTCCAGCATTTCAGAAGGGAAGAAACCTTTACCAAAGCGCAAGGCACTGTCACGGTGCACGCAACAGCAACTTACCTCACCCGGCATTTCGATTTTGTAACAGAATCAACAAAATACATACAGTTTCTAACGTAGTTCTTATACATTGATACCAACGGTTCCTGTAAATACATTTTATTTCCTTAATATATTCAGACAAATTATTTATAACATCGTGATGCGAGTATATTATGCTTTAGGCCCGGTCATTCGTCTCGCTTCCCTCAAACAGTTGCGCTTTTTTTATCAACAATTACACTAGTGACTTGCCTTGTAGCGTTAGCAGTTTTTCCGCGCAAAGCAAAAAGGAAACGTAAGCTTTCTCTAAACAAAATAAGAGGGTGCTTTGCTAAGTAATGTGGTTCGCATACTAATATAGGACAATAGCAATAGGTGTATATGTGGTCATAAAGTATATTTTCTATGCATCAATCTTCTATTGTAACAAACGTTCTCGAGTTACAATGAAGAATGGATAAAATTGGAGTTCGTGGTGTGATCCAGTCCTTTTTTCTGGAAGGGAAAAGAGCAAAATAATTTCATGAAAGGATTTTGTCCGTATTAAATGACGCATATCCTTTTAAACCGTTCGACTTTGGGTAAATGAGATCAAGCGTGGCAGAACAAGCATTGGAATTGCACCTTGAGCTCCAAAATCACCTATGCAGCCAGATATAATTCAGGATATTGTTTTGGCTGACACGAGCGAAAGAGCACGAGACCCGAGACCACGGGTATCTCAACCAAATGGGTTCGTTCCATTTTGCATAAAACTACGCAAGATGGTGCCGCGTCTGCTCAGCAAAACCGAAATCGCAACGAACCTTGGCAATCATCTTTCCAAAGATTATTGGCACGGAAGGAATTCTCTTGATTGACTTGGAGAAACTAAAGACAGTGATTGGTGAAAAAAAATCCGAGAGTACCCAAAAAGAAGATGGATTTCACCATGATAAACCGCCGATGCCTTCGATTCACGTCACTCAGGACAAATTGATCGAACTACGATATGAAATGCTTCCGCATCCGCCCTATTCACCCCATCTTGCTTCCTCAGACAACCTCTATTTCCGAAATTCAAACCTCTCCTGGCTGGTCACAACTTTTATTCAAATATACAGTAGCAAAACGAATTTTTTGGGGGCTTCGAATTAATCCACTTCCACCAGGGAACCACGAACCCGAAGAAACCCACCAGGGAACCACAAACCTGAAGAAACATTGAACAGTGGGAAACTTTGTGAAACTTCGAGGGAGTTCCTCTGAAAATAAAGTGCTTTGCAAGTGTGAAGTTGTTATTTTTAATAGCCAGAACATTCCGATTCTGGCTATGGTGGAGACGTGTTTCTTCTGTACATAATAAGCAATTTTCTAATTTTAAATGCTACAATTAATGTGCCCATAACCAAACATATTCTATACACATAGTCACAATAAGTATGCACTTTCATAAAATGCTTGAGCACCAAGAATAGTTGCAGCAGTAGCCTACATGAGATACATTTTATGATAACGGTAATGATTTTCAGATAGTTAAATCATATGACAATAAATAATAAACGTGTAAGGTATTTATTTTTGGAAATATAAGATATTAAAAATAGGAAAATGCACTGAAAAACCAATTACAGGCACACTACGTCACGGAAGTACTGTAGTAAAATTTAACGTAAGTACTTTATATTAGATTCGCTAGAAAAGCGTGAAACGTGAGTTTCAATTGGTGAGATCAGTGACAGAGTTGGATAACAGGTGCTTAATGTGATTTGTAATTATGGATACAGAAGACTCTGATGGATTTTATCTTCTTCTACATGAAATTATACATGTTATTAAGAACTCTGCTATAAATAGGCTGTCAGATATAGTGCATAACAAATACTTTCATAAATACTGGTTCAACATTCATACTGTTAATAGCAGTATCATATCAAAAATTACATGCAGAATGTTGATACTTAAGTGAAAATGATACCTGCTATTCTTATGTTAATTTGCCATTTTGTCATGTCCCTTTTCTAGAGCCATTGATAGTAATCATTTGTTTTTTCTCAGAAGGACTTATACTATTTTCCAACTAAATATTCTAAGAACAAAATCTTAAAAATATATTATATTAATTTTAATAATGATATTCTTTTTGGCTTTTTTAAAAGAAAAATACTATTAATCGTCATAATAATGAAACCAAAAATTAAAAAAAAAGTCGAATCACTCCATTATGTGAAACTAAAAGACTGTACTAATTTGAATTCTCCAGGAAGAATAGTTTCGGAGCAAAGGAATGCAAGACAGAAAAAACAAAATTACGAAAAAAGTCTGTTTAGGTTCTGCTGAAAATAAACATTGAAAATAACAAAAGTAACGTGACGAAGATAGAGGGTACTTTCTCCACTTGATAATTACATGCTTGTCACAGAATTGCAGAGGAAGTTAATATGGCTGTTTCTAACAGTCAACAAATTGTTTACGATTGTCATATAATAGTTTTACTACGATAGCGCGTCAAGTTGCAATTCGTGCTTATTTAAATTCATTACTTATTGTCATCTGATTTAACTATTTGTCTCAATCTTTCATGGCTAAATGTTATACGTAACACCAATATTCACATTTTAGCTTTATTATTCTCATTGCTTGCATGTAGCTTTCAGCTGTTCCTAACAGCTTTGTTGATTATGGAAGGTTTAAACGCCTATGAAATCGTGATGTTTCCGTCTTAAAATATGTATTTAATGTTAAGTGTACTAATTACGTCAACTTTTGGATTTATTCCCATGAAGTTGAATTTTCGGAAAAGCGTGGAATGATACTGGTTGTAAACCACCTCCAGGGCCTAGTGGTAACATTTGCGATTATTAATCTAAAGGTCTTGATTTGGAGCCTGATTTCAGGTCAATTTTTGAGGGTAAGGGTTTTTTCGGAGTTTTTCCTTACATAGCTTTAAGGAGCCAAGAACTCCGAGCTTGTTTGCGTCGTCATTAATTCATTTCATTCCATTCCTACAGACTTAAACGTGTAGTATCCATGTTTACAATCTACAGACGTTACGAGAGGACCAATGAAGTCAAAGCGCCAACAAATAAAGCATTTAAAAATTTCAAAAATGTGTAATGTAATCTCTAAGCTAAATATTATGCAAGATTTGTAGAAAAATAATTGTATGAATAATTAAAAAAGTATTACCCAATAGCATATTCAGTGCATTTCGTAAAGTATCTAACTTTGTCAGAGAACAAATGTATTTTTGAAAATTTACATAGATGTAGAAATGAATGCTGTGAAGTGCCTTTAATTTTAACGGATGTTGAACACAGCTTTTCCGCTTAAAAGCATTATGTTATCTGATAGTAGGCAATAGTTTTTGACCCAACAGTTTCAAAACGAATGTTATTTATTGTAAAGTAAAAACAGACGCAAAATATACGCAAATTTAAGCAAAACCATCATTAATAATATTTTATTAACTTAATATACATGAAAAATGTCTAGTAAACCCGCAAGTAAATATTTATTTACAGTGATATATCAATCATTCCCTTCTGCAGGGTCGGTCCTGGTGGTGTAGTGGTTACGATACTTGCCTCCTAAACCCAAGATCGCGGGTTCGAACCCGGCCAGGACCAATGGATTTTTTCGGGGCGTAAAAATCCTAAGTATGGCTTCCTTCGAAAGGGAAGTAAAGACGTGGGTCCCGTGTCGTACATTTACGGCACGAAAAAGAACCTCAAGCCTGAAAGAGAGGCCTCTGAGCAAAATTTGTCGGCCGTTTCACGCCCTGAGTTGAATGGGACGCTGATGATCTGAGCTGTTAAAGAGCGTCCATAAATAAATCATTAAAAAAAAAAATTCTTCTGCAGGTCGTACGTTAAGGATTTGCCCCATCTGTGAGGAGAGGGAATACTGGGCGAATATAATGGTACAGAGGATTGGTGAAAAACGTATCTACTACGACCCTATAGACGGAAATGGGCATGCTTGGCTCTGCTGGTAGGCAAGGAAGAGGAGAGATTGGGCAAATTTCTGAAGAAAATGAGACAATCCAGGTTTGAAAAACTGAAACAGGTGAGAACGATGGGAGAAAAAATTGAGGGACTTCTCCTGTATTTATGACATTTCTATTTTCATTTTTTATTTTATTGCTATTTATATTTTAAACATTTCTACATAATCGCAATATATTGTTATATATTTATTTATACGTTATTACGAAATATGTAGTATAGTATATTGTATTAAATCAAACACACCTAGTATACATTATTATTGTTATTATTATTATTATTATTATTATTATTATTATTATTATGGAATATCTCATACTTAATCTAATATATTTTATTAAATGAAACATACCTAGTATATTATAATAGCATATACAGTCCGTTGAACCCCTGCACCTTTAGAAGTTTTATTGTAATGGTGTTACTACAAATACACCACCACGGGTGGCCGAGGTCGTTAAGGCGCGGACTCGTGAGCGGGAGGTCTGGGGTTCGAATCCCGCCAGGGCCGTCCTCCCTGACTGAGGTTTTTTCCAGGTTTTCCTCACTCCTCATAACTGGCAAATGTCGGGGACCCTAAACTTAGGCCTGGAACGTTTACTTCCTAAAAAAATTCTTTCCCAATGTATCATTTCATATATCACCAGTGTTCACCGCCTGTGGTGCCTCAGTAGTAAAAACGGGCGTTAAACACCATTAAAAAGTATTACTACAACCACTATCACTACTTCATATCTGGATTTCACTTTAAGAAACAGAAAATATTAGAAGATTTTTATTCCAATGTGTTGAGTGTACACAAACTATTCCTTACTAAGAAATTTTTATCGCCTCCATATTCTTGGGATAAGCTTGTCTGTTTGCAAATACGGAGGCCCCGGGTTCCAGTACAGTAGATTCAGCTGTCTGGGTAACATTTTTTGTTTTTTTGTTTTTCCTTGCTCAGTAAAGAGGAATATCAGATGACTTTAGACGTTGTATACTCTGGGAACATTTAAGCATTCATTTCATTAAAAAATACTCGTTCATCATATCTTAATTACTTCATTGTTATGAGGGACATTAAGCCGTTAAAAATAAACAATTGCTTAAAATTATTAATTTTACAACTTTAGTAAGGTTGTTTGTAATTACGCGTATATGTTTTAATAATCTGATACCCAACCTTTTAATCGTACTATACAGGAATTAACTATAAAGTTTTATGATCACCATCGTCTTATAAAAACTAGGTCTAAGGCCTGTACCAGGTCCTGACCTGGATCACATGAACTATTCGAACTATTCTGCACGCAGCATCTATAGATATTGAAGGGTAGACATCCACTCTTGGCTTTAAGAGCCATGTAGTGTTATGCTAAGGTATAACTGAAACATTAAATGGCCGCTTATTTAGTCGGGGAATTCTTTTTCATGTATGGAGTTCTTTAACGTGCCGTAAATCTGCGACACGGGACCCACGACTTAAGTTCCCCCCAGAGGATTTGCGCTCGAGATTTTTGTTCCGAAAAAAAAAACATAAACCTCGCCCGGAATATTAAGTTTTATATAAAATTAAAATAAATTAGGCACAAGATAGAGCTTATCCGATCTCAATCACCTTACTACAAAGTCTTTATACCCTAGACATCAAAGGCTGTCTCATTACAGATATTTTATCGCTAAATACAATCAGTTACTTATGACGATATAAGCATTAATTATAGTGTTTTATATGTAATTTGCACACAAGGCAACAGATATTGGTAGCATTTGAAATCGGAGACATGTAGAGCACGGTAGTTTAAACATTTATGAGAGCATCAGCACGGTAAGCCAAAAGTACTTAGGTCGAGTAGTCTGGGCTGTGATTACATCTTTTCTCTCTGGCTTCGATTTGAAATCCTAGGCAATATATGCGCTTTGTGTGGAAACCACCTTTACAGTATAAAGATAAACCAACTTTATACAGGGAAATTTTACAGTATTAAAAAGTCTAAAAGGATCATTCCGGATACCGAGTTAGCTCGTGTGTTAAAAGTGACCTACAAAAAATTACACAAATGCGGGCAGAAAAAAAGGTTAAAGCACAACCTAACTGGAAGAACAAACAGCGGGCAACATCGGGTCGCTATATTACATGTCCAAAGGAGAGGAATCCTTTTGCTAAACCAATGCGTTGTTAAAAGGATTATTTCATTTCTGTAAATGAGATAAACTTTTTATACATGACACCTGTTTTGTATCTGAAAGCATGGGACCTTGAAATACTGTATGCATTCTGTGCATGTCATTGTTCAACCCTCACAAGCACATCATTCAAACGACTTATTGCTCAGTATTTGAAGCATCTTTCAAATATTAATGCGCGAATACAAGTAGCAGGGTTTCTCTGTCGGCAGTTTCTTTTAGACATGCTCTAAATAGCATTTATGCATTGTATCGTACAACGTTCGCTGTTGTTACTCTTATTAACATCGATTAAGTGTGACGCCCTAAATTCAATTGTGTGATATGTCTTTGAAATACTGAGGCATATTTCAGAGGCGTTTAATTTCTGAATACAAGGAGCGTTCGGAAATATAATAGTAATTTTTGCATCTTATTTATTATGCAATATGGTTCAATGCACATGGAAAATCTCAATATACTCCTACTATCGTCAATGCACCGTTGTTATCTTCCTGATACTTTTGTTATGGCATCGCGAATTCATTGTTTAAGAGTTCTAGGTCACCACTAGTGGACAGCAGCCTGACTTTCCTCGTTGTAGCCGATTTTTTTATATCTCGTAGAGAGCCCTTCAAGTTGTCGGATAGAGCGAGATTCGGTGAATATAGTAGGTGTGATACAACAATGAACTCCAGCAATGCCAACTCTGCTGGTCTGAACTGCGCATTGTCATGTTGGAGAAACATTGCTGATGACTGCTTGCCCGTTCACCGTTGAGCCAGTCCATTAGAATGCCTGAAATGTCCCAAAAGATGACAATCATCTGCTTGCCCTTAACTGGAGTAGCAAGAAATTTCTTTGGTCAGGAACTCCCTGATATTTCGTTTTCATGGATTGAACTTTCTTCTCTGATGTGTGATAGTGAGACCAACCATGCTCGTAACCAGTCAAGAGCTTCTCCAAAATATCCGGATCTACATTATACATTTCCAGTAATCGACGATAGATTTCACCTCTTTAGTCCATCTATGCCTGTGTCAAGGTCTCATGGAATCCAATATGCGCACACCATTTTCGTTTCAAATCGAAGTGTACAGACCTCCGCGGCTGAGGCCTGTTCACATTTCAGTTCATTAAAAGCTATGCACCTATTAGCCATAATCAATTCAGAAACACCCTCAATGAGCATCCTCGATGTTTCTGGGAGACCGCGATGATGACGGATGATCAGTACGCACATTCTTGAGTGCAGACTCCCTGCCGCTGGCAAGCCCATTGACCCAGTTGTAAA
Organism: Metallyticus violacea; assembly: GCA_030762175.1. NCBI lineage: Eukaryota > Metazoa > Arthropoda > Insecta > Mantodea > Metallyticidae > Metallyticus > Metallyticus violacea. The sequence continues at coordinate 51,626,589 of CM060832.1, read as the reverse complement.
TGGTCTTCTTTCCATGAGCTTCTTGACCACACATCGCAGTTGAACGTCTGTGCATTTCTGCAGCCTTGATGCCCTCCTTCCATGTAAATCAACATTCCATTTTTGCCCTTCCATTAGGTTCACGTCTTTCTCTACTTGAGAACAAACGAACATTATCCTTTCACTACACCCTGTGCTTACAATCGCACGTCTGCATGGCGTACTAGTATCAGTCTATCATTCTACAAATAGACTTGCCAATAGACTGCGTGGCATTCGTGAAACTTTGCTATTGTAAATACTTTCCGAATGCCTGTCTATAGTTTATTTATTATGTTGTAGCTCTAACACAAGTTTTAGAATAATTGAGCCTATTATAGAACCGGAAATAATATACTCTTCAGCATCATATGCGCGGTTAACGCGACTTAAAGGAGTTTTGAAGAATGGTCTTTGAAGATGTTCGATGTTATCAGAAATCAGTGTGTTCCGCTTTGAGGTATCGAGAAATAAGTAATAATTTGAGGTGTAAATCTAGTTTATTGACACATCTTTTGGTGCAACTTTAAACTCTAAGTTTAGGAGAGTAGCCAGTCCTACTCGATGTGTGCTCCTCCAGTTGCCCTGCTGCAGACATCTAGAGTCCATTCATTTCACTCATGGCGAACTGTCGTTGTATATATGCACACATTTCTGTTCTGGTAATCACAGCATAACTGAGAGGTATTGTTTACCGTTGTGTGACAGTTAATGTACTGGATAAGTAGCGCCAGGTTTATCCTCGCATTAATCATGTTGCTCATGAGCATACGCACATGTTCTTTGCACCTTTCTTGTTGAAGAGATTCGTGTCTTGTTAGATGCAAATCATAACTATATGGTTCTTGTTTTTAAACGTGCACATTTATTTCCTGATACCTCTGAACAGAACACACTATACATATCGGGGCTGCAGCGGCTCCTTACAGAATATACATAATCTTGATATTTACCTCTTGAACAAATATATTCTATCTGTTTTCGTGGAATATGAACATAAAAACAAAAGCATTATTAACGACCTCTAAAAAGCAACGAGCTTTAGATGTTTTTATATTTAGATGTACTTTATTAACATTCCTAGAACTTCGTTTTGCCCTCTTGACCACTGATCAGGATGATCAGATAAGGGTATACCAGATGTTTAACATACATCTAATGTCACAACAAATCATATATAATATGTTTAATTCAAGTATATATTTTCTTCAAGTATGCAAGTAAGTGTGAAAATTGTGGATTTAATTTTCTAAGCATTTTTAGTAACTTTTGATGAAATTAAGCCCCACATTTTGTGTATGAATGTATGAGAGGGTGTGCAATTTAATAGTTTTAGGGTGAAACTATTTGTTATGCACAGTTTACTATAATCCTTTTACAGAATACATTTTGTTTACGCGGCGAAATAAATGAGGAAATTTTGATTTGGTTTATTTACGGACGCTCTTTAACATCTCAGGTCATCAGCGATCCATTCAATTGAGGGCGTGAAACGGCCGATAACTTTTGCACATAGGCCTCATCTTTCAGGCTTGAGGTTCTTTTACGTGCCATAAATTTCCGACACGGGTTTACTTCCCTTTCGAAGGAAGCCATACTTAGGAGTTTTATAAAAAAATTCATCGACCTGGCAAGGATTGAACCCCGCGATCTTGGGTCTACGAGGCAAGTATGGGTACCATTACACCACCTGGACCGACATATGAAGAAGTATCAAAGATAAGAAAAGTAAAAAAGAATTTTAGCTGTTAAATGTGTTTAATGTCTTTTCTTCCATTTGAAATAAGAGGTTTTATGACGTAATATGAAATTATATTATTATTATTATTATTATTATTATTATTAATATCTTTCAATCAAAAGCTTTACTCTTAAAGTTCAAGATGCATATCATTCCATTCAGTTATTAAAAAGAGACTTTATGATATAATAAGCTGTCGGTCCTGGTGGTGTACTGGTAACCATATTTGCCCTCTAAACCCAAGATCGCGGATTGGATTCCGGCCAGGACGAATCAATTTTTCGGGCGTAAAATCCTAAGTATGGCTTCCTTCGGAAGGGAAGTAAAGCCGTGGGTCCCGTGTTATACATTTACGGCACGAAAAAGAACCTCAAATGTGAAAAAAGAGACCTCTGAGCAAAATTTGTCGGACGTTTCACGCCCTGAATTGAATGGAGACGCTGATTACCTGAGATGTTAAAGAGCGCCCGTAAATAAACTAAATAAAACTGTTTTAAACAATTAAATTATTAACTATTTATAATATATTAAACACGATGTTAATATGCTTATTCATTTATTACGTTAACATTTGTAATTAAATTGTCACTGAATAATAGAAAGTACCCTCTTCACGTTAACTTTAGAATAATTAAATAATTACATGTATATTGTAGCATGGAAGATACCAGAGCTCAAAGGGATACTTTTTATCCCTTATCTAAGTATAGCTCCTCTAATTGCAGATTACTTATTCACAGCTGTTGCAGTTAGCAGTTTCACATTAACGAGCGGTGTGACCCAGTCATTATCGCTTGGAATCCGCATTTGGGAGATCACAGGTTCAAATTCCTAATAGCTGTCTTAACTTCAGGTTTCTTTGTGATTTCCTCTGGATCTTTCCTTATTATTGATTTTTGATTTCCCCATTTCATCTTAATTTATTCTTCAAGTTCTCTTGCACGGTAAAGTGTCAGGCGTAATATCTGGAGCTGTATGCGGCTTGCACTTTGGAAATGGTTTTTGCTCCACAGTCTAATAAAGAAGCGTCTCTCCTGAGGGAATCGAACTCCCTGGTGCAGCCACGAACCCTTGAATAAGGTTTAAGTACTATCATTTTCTCCTCCGTTCCTGCCAATGCAATCCAATTCACGTTATGCTAGTACAAACTGAAACTGCAGCTTTCAAAGTGCTTGCATTACATTTTGGGACTTTTTACGAAGGGAGCAATGGGTATTATATCTGTCTTAAACTACAGTGTTAAAAGAAAGGCTTCTTGTAGATTTCTGTCTCTCTTTTTGGCCTATGATGAACAAAAAAGTATGTAAATATTTCTTCTTGATCATGTCAACTTTACAGCTATCATCTGACTTGCAGGGAAAACCGAATGACATTCATTGCTTCATACATATTGAATGTCTTTTACAAAGGTAAAGCAATGCAACTTGCCTTTTATGGTTGACGCGGTTCTTTGAGACTCACGTCATTCCGGTAGCCTGAGAATGTGTGGGACGACTTCAAACAACTTACTTAGAAGGTACAATGTCAGTGTCGGCAATCTTTGTCTCAGTACTAGTGGATGACCTTCATTTTCTGCTGATTCATATAGTAACGCAACTCTAGCGGAATATCAGGTTACTGTAAAAGAAAGTGACTGGTTATTATGTTAGTCTTTTAACGGAATAGTAATGCAGATATCTGGTACAATATACTTCTATGCACACCTGAAAGTAAAATAAGAAATTGAATGATATTTTATGAATATACTTATTTTCCCTCATGGTGATCCACTTAATGTTGCAAATATTTACTCAAAAAATAACGAATGGATATATGGAAACTAAAGTTTCACAGCAGCGTAGTAAAAGTTCAATAATTTTGGAACAGAAACCAGAATTTATTCCACGAATTATGTCTCTGTTTTAATATTGAATGCATATTAAACCTATTTAGGAATAACAAGCATTGTGAGTTTGTCCATGAAAAACATTTCTAATTTATTAAATTTGTAATACTTCATTTAGAACACAAAGAGTCTAAAGTATCTGTTTTCATATTTAAGTTTAATTCTATTACAAAATTATGTGAATAAAAATTTCAACCAGAAGGTTCAACAGGGACATGATAATCCATAATTAATCACTTTAATTGAACTATTATATGAACAATAATCGACTGATGTTACTATGTTTAGTACCATAAAGTTAAACTTTTCGTGGTCTCAAAATGTAAATTTGAAACAAAATTTTTACGCAATTACAAACTTGAAGTAAAAACTTGTTTAGTAATCTGTTTTATATAGGTAACTAGCTGTTAAATAGAAATGAACGATTATGTGAGATTTTTTACATTTTTTAATCTGTATCAGCACTAAGAATGCAGATAATAACATAGTTTTATTACTATTTAAAATCGTTTCTTTTTTCTTTTATTTTTTTCGTTTTCTCCATATTTTCTAAACTGTTTATGGATTATTGTAACACAGATTTTCTCTCTTTCTCTCATCAGTAATATATAATAAATTGTTTTCCATTATTGTGGTCTTTCATTCTTGTAGTGTGTTTTGCAACAACTATTTTAATTATTTCAATATTCTTTCCATTTTTTTAATTTAATTTTTTAAACTGTAGCTAGATCATATTCGGAATTGTTTTCAGTTTTCGATGCCATACATTATCACACACGTTTAATGCTCTCTTATGAGTTTTTCATTTTTTAATGGTGTTCTGTTATCTTTAATTACTATCCTTTATGGTTTTATGATATTGTATAAATAGAACTACTGCTTTCTTTTTATCCTTTTTGTTCATGATTCATAAAAGCAATTAAGGTCATATAAAATTTTTCATAATATATTTTTACTATGTGGTAGTAATAGCAGCAGCAGCTTAAGCAACAGCAACAGCAGCAGTAGTAGTGGGATATCCTAATTGTTATTAAATTCTATATACAAATTACAAAAATAGTTAATGCATGGGTCGTATAACGTACATGCTTAAATATGAAACACAATTCGAAAAAGGAACAAATAAAACGATATTAATGATAATAAATATGGTTGCCACTACACCACCATGACCGACAATCTTGTGTGCATTTATCTTCCTCAGGATATACAATATTTTCGTTTTTTTTTTACTGCAAACTATAATGCTATCATAAACTAAATAATAATGTTTCATTCCTAGTATGTTATACCAAGTACATTTGATTTCCCATCAAAAAGACTACTATTATTTGCTCTACTATTGTAGAGCAAGTAATTTATATTTTAATTATATTACTTTCATTCATTTATCCCAAAGTTAAAAAATACAAGTTTCATAGTAATTTCTTTCTCCTGAATAATGAAGCGGTATAGCCGGCTTCACCCCTTCATTCTAATCATTATTACCATTATCATTATTATTGTAATTCTTGCAATTAATATTACTATTTCTATAACAATAATTACTGATGTTAATATCAGGTTAATTACCACCACTATTATTGTTTGTACAATCTTCATTGGCGACATATGTATTTACGTGTATGATGTGTAACAATCAGGAACAGTGTAATAATTATTATTACTGTATATATTTTAGATAGACAATGTTTTTGTAACATAGGAAGTGCCTGACGCCGTTCGCTTGTAGTAAAATCTTTCACAATAGCAAGCAGGTGAAGGCAGTTTTTTTTTTTTTTTTTTTTTTTTTTTTTTTAGTGTAGAGGCGATGCCGTTGTGCTATAGTTCGATCTTTTAAAGATACCTGTCGTTAAGCTAGAAAGCACCGGTTTAAGAGTTTTTTTTTGTGTGCGCGCGCGCGCGTGTGTGGGGGGGGGGGTTAAAACCACGCTTATGGGTGAAACACCCAAACAGTCGAAGCATTTAATATCCCTTGTATAACGGAAGGGCGTTTTTTGAAACCTGTTAAATAATGAATCGGACCAGCCATGTCAAGTTTAAGAGTAGCCAGTCAGGGAGCTGGGTTCAAACTTAAATTTGTGAAACCGATGTTTTTGTAAAATCAATAGGGATACGAGTGTCCAAGCTTAGCAGATTAACATTTTGTGTATATAGGCCATCTGAAGCAGCGAGTTTCACCACAAGATTGATTTCGTCAGCGGTAGGACGTGTTAAATTCATATTAAAGTTTTACTCGGCTTACTTACTCGTATTTGGTTCAGTTCAACTAAATATTTCAAATTTATCAGTTCACATGGTAAACGGCATTACACTTACTAATTTGAAAGAATTCATTCAATAAATTGTGAACTTAATCAATGATTCTTCATTTATGTCAGCAACTCCTCTTCCAGTCCCATTGACTTAATTCAATAAAATAGGCAGAGTACCCTGAGATATTTATAACTCCTAATTGGGATGGAGTAGTTCATGAACTTCGGCAGCAGGAGGCAACATCAGCACTGCGGGGCACTAATACGCTGGCCCAAATGACGACGGCCCACACCCAAATCATTGTAAGTGTGAGATGTAAATCAAACGACGCGGACACCCAATACTGCCTCCCCATCTGACGTCATCCTCCCCAGTCTATCGAAGAATCGATCCCAATTGTGAAAGACTAAACAATAGCATTGTAATAATGCTTAACTTTATTTACATATTTATACGGTAGAAATGTACATTCCAATAATCAAATAATTTAATTCGCGCAACAAAAGGAAAAAAAAAAAAAAAAAAAAACAAGGTTTGATCAAAGAACAATATGATCAACTAAAAAAATGCGGGAAATACCGATCTATAGACACGTTTTTATAACTTGCATTAATAAAAGTATATGTTTATAAACAAGACTCAAATAAGATTGAAATAATTGCATTTTCCTCCTCTTTCTCTCTCTTTCTAACTGCAATAATGTTTAAACAACTAATACAAAGATAAACGTTTGTTCTAGTTATTCGACCCGTTATTTATGTGCCACACTGACCTATTTTACATATTCTCTGACCCACATTAGTGAATGGTATTTGCGGAAGGAAGTGGTAAATGTTTCGCACCCAGCTGAAAAGTTCCTAGAATATCATTCGAAGCGCTCATATGTTCCTGTCAAATCCGAAGGCAGTGAAAGAAGTAACTCAAGAAACTTCGAAGAAAAAAAAACAAACAAACAAACAAACAAACAAACAAAACGCGCGCGCAAGTATTATTCTACGAATGTTTACGCAAGGCTTCCTTTAATGTTACTTTTGAAAACGTGTTGTCCAGAACATTTCACGTTTCATAATTGTTAAAGTAAATGATGGAAGTGACTCATTCCAAAGAACTGTATAATAGTTGAGTTTACATAACAATTGTTTTTCCTAGAACTTGCGATCACTTGAAGTTGGAAAGTTGTTGACCGTGATTTTCTCATTTCTTAGCAAATAATCTCATACTTCCGTTGGACGGGTTCATTTAAACTACCTAGAAACATGATGACATGAAAAGAGAGAAAAATAAGTTGATGATCAACGCAAATAAAAGCGAATAAACACCAGGGAAGGAAAAAATAATAAAAGGATTCTTATCTTCCAAGAGGCGGAGAACTTAGGTAAATATCTCCCAATAAACGTAGTCTTTTCGCAAAATCGCCCTTCTCATGCCAAAATTGGCAAATTCTCTTTTTTTTTTTTTTTTTTTGTTTAATAGACTCGTGATTTACTATTACATAAAATCTAATCGAGTGTGCTACATATAACTGGCTAATTTTGCAAGTGAAACTGAAGTGTTAGTGGCAATTGCGATCCTGAGGTGATTTATAATATCGTTAATCTCCTTTCTGCTTAAGTACAGGTCTATTGTGAGAATAGCTAGTTCGCAGATGATGCAATATCTTTACGTTTCTGATGATATGATGTCTTGAAATAAATACTGTCATTTAAAACATCTTAAGCATAAAATAGGTTGTGAAGTTAATTTTTTGCTTCATAATTTAAGCATTAAGGAATGTTGGATGTCAATGTAAATATTTTAGGCATAAGCACAAGTGAATTAAAAATCTTCTTTAAATGCATAAAGAGACTGCCACCATTATCTTATGTAAAACCTCCGACATACCTTGTACTGTTAGGGAACATAAGATTTTGCAAATTAAACTAAAATATGTACTCTCCAAATCAAAATAATCCTCATATTTTGCATAAGAATAAACTTAGTCTTTCTCAAGCTCATAAATTAAAATAGTTTTACTGAATACTTTAATCTGAGTGATGTACCAGGTGTTCATAATACCTGCATAAAAAAAATACACTACCATTCACAAATTTCAATACTCTTCGCATGAAATCGGTATTTAAATCAAATGAGATTCTTGTTATACAGAAAGTAATTGTTAAATAAATCCCATGCTATTTTTAAATGCCTTTCTGCACTTATTTGATTTAACAATAGAGAAACAATTGTTAGAACAAACTATGCAACTGTATATTTCGTTGACTGGGTCAACTATATATATATATATATATATATATATATATATATACACACACATTGAGCTATATAACTTGGGCAAAGATTCTGTTATTTGAGCTATCAATCACAAAATGTACATCTAGGTCATATTATTAGATACATCGATTTTTGGGTGACAAAATTAAATATTAACAAGGTTCCCATTTCTCCGAAGGTGAAAGTATGACTTAAAAACATGCTAGGTTGAATTTGCTGATTTGACAAATTACTAAATAATTAATCTATTGGCATAGTGCAATACACCCTTGCCCGTTACATAAATGCCAGTAGCAAATTACATAGGGTGATTATAAATTCATTACTATATATCATAAATATGTGCAAAGCTTGTATAAATAAACGAGAAGGCTGCTACAACAATAAAAAGAAGACTTTCAAAAGTTGATCGGAAAGGACATTCTACTGTAACAAAAGAACTGGTAGAACCTATCAACATAAGGAAGAGACTCCAATGGGCTAGACATTGAACACCTGCCGGTTGGAGTAAGTGCTTTTCACAGATAAATTAAAATATGGAGAATAAAATGTCGGATAATGCAAAGGAGAAAAAGTTGCTCGCTAGTATGTTCTGCTAAATATTAAGAGATGGAGGAAGCTTTCACTGGAGGAGGTCTCATATTTATTCTGGAAACAAATTTGGAAATATAGTGAACTTTTAAGGAAAGTGTATCAGAAACAATATCATAAAAGTATTCAGTGCCATGCAAAAACATTTGTATTGCAAAGTTTCAACTTACAATTCCAAACATCGATCTGGTATTGCGTGAGGTACTTACACCTGAAGAAAAACAGAGGGTACTGAAAGACATGTCTTGGCTGACCCAAAGTTTTGACTTCAATTTCACATGAGAAAACATGCATAGAGGTATCCGGGAAGTGCATTTAAGAAGCTTAGACCATCTCTGAGAGGACGTTTCAACAAGCAGAGAAGGTTACAGGATCAGAAAACATCAAAAGACCAACAGTCTACAGATGGAAATACCAGCCTCAGCAGAGTAGAAGTTGCAAAGGAAGAATGGAGCTTTGAACATTTCTGGTCACGGCAGATAAAGAGGTTCGTGCTACCGTGCTTGGAAGAGGACATGGTAGCTTAGTTGGTTAGAGCGTCTACACCGATGGCCCATGTGGTTCGAATCCTGTTCTTGAGCCGAACTATTCAGGTTTGATTCTTCCTTTCCAACAAATGTCCAGAGTTTGCTAGGCGGCTATTAAGTCCACGTGGATACTTTGATAAAAAGAAACCTTAATTTGGCTTCCTGCAATACATTTATTTTGTCTCCCTCATACTTTTCCCTCCTAAACATATTTATGTGTAATTTACTTATTTTTTTCTCCTAAAATGCATGGAATGAGCAGGAAGAAAATGAAAAGTGATTAGGTTATTGCAGATAGAAGAAAAAGTAAACAAAAACAGCTAAAGTAACAAACAATCGAACATACAATGTGGGTATAAAGAAGAAAGAAACAATGAAAAAATAAGGGAAATGCGAAAGGGTATAGTTAGCAATAAGAGAGACAGAACGAGTAAAAAATGAGGTCGATAGAAAGAGAAAATATTGCGGAAGTTGAAGAGAGAGGCAGTGGAAGTAAATAGAGCATCCTATAGGAGATTCTTGAAATGCTTCGTTTTTAGTATTGGTTTGGAAGTTTGCTTTCTCTGTCCATACATAAAGAAGCCCGTTTGAACACCAGTGACATGAAAACGTGTATCAAGCAGAAAACATGAAAAGAATCCCAGCTCCCAATATCTAGATAAAAGCATCGACACATTTACAAAGCAAATCCTAGGGATACCTACTACTAACGTGGCTGGAATATCGAAGAATCTTCAGGCACATATGAGGGAGTGGAGTGCACAAAGAGGTAGGCAAAAGCAGTAGTGTTTGATCAGCCGATAGCTAACGTTTTGTACTCCTCGATCGATTTCTGATTTCTATTTGTGGAAACCGCCGATGCATGTTCCTTCTCTGCAGAATTCTCATACCGGCGTTGTGAGATTGAGGAGAGATGAGAAATAAAACAAGCCTCACAGTCAACTTTATAATGAGAAAAAGTTTAGTTTTGGAAATGAAGGCAGGAAGTCTTCCTAGCATCCATTCCATGTTCCTTAACTCTTTGAAACATTGTAACAGTTAGTTTTGATTTCGTATGCCGATAATGATAAATAGAAAGACTAGCAAGCGTACATATATAAATATTTTATATTTTTAATAAAATTTATGTATATTCAGAAAAACAAAGAGAAAGGAGAAACCTTATATGTTACTATTTTTCAGTGAAATAGTATTTCGACACTTAGAAAATTTGGGACTATTTGAAAAAAGATTTGCTCTTGCAGATTTGATGGCTATTTTACACAAAAATTGAAAGATACCGTTAAATTTATTTGTATACGCGCATGTGTATTTTATATATACAGTGCCCTCATTCCACTGCGCAATTGGAAATTGATTTTGCCAAAGGGAAGTTATTCCAAAATGGCCTTACCATCTTCCGAGGAAAATCATGTGCGATTGGAACTCAAAGCGCGCTTTTTTATTCTTTCGTATTTATTAGTAGAATAATATTAATTAATTTTATATTCGTCTCCATAGCAGATGCTCAAAGTACCTGCACTTTACCGCAGGACATGTCTGTCCTTTTGAAAATATTTTGAGATACTCGTCATATCAAACTGTCGAATATTGTAAACTATCTCCAGGGCATTTTGTTCCAGACAACGTAATTTGCATTTACTATTTTTGAGTTTTCCCCACAAATAGAAACTTAATGGATTTAAATTTTCGGAGCTAGGAAAACACAAATTTGAGCTAATAATGTTGGCCTCCATTTTCTTCATCGATACTAAGAGATTTTATGTAGCTCTGATTGAAATCAACCGTTTTGCGTACCTATATTCTTCTTCTGCACTTGCCAAATTAATAAAAAATAAAGAATATTTCTTATATACTGGTGAGCATTAAAAATACAGTCATAAAAATGGGCTCAATGATGAGGTTGATACTATTAGCACACCATACGCCTATCTTTCAGTTATCAATGGAACTTCAATTTTTCAACAGCATTGCCACTACTCCAGTACTTATTGCTTTCCAAGTTCCCATATCTGAGAGATTGAAATTAGCTTCATCTGTGAAAAATGCCACATTAGGGCAACAAGTTCTTCGAGAATCGATACACCAATTACAGAATTTTTTGTAGTCCAGTGATTTTGTTTCACAAACAGCAGCAATTTTATATCTATGAAAATGCAGCAGCTGAGTAGCTTTGAACGCACTGTCGACAGATACATCAACTTTCTGGGCTAACCCTGGTAAGGATTTTAAGGAGACGTTTTTAATGGAAGGCCTATTCCATCAAGTCTCTCCTCTTTAAAACACAGTTTTTTGGTCTCGGCTGTTTGTCAATGAAAAAAAAAAAAAAAAAAAAAAAAACTTGGATTTAAACTTTGTTACCACTCTGAAAAATTGTACTTCCCGAGAAGATGATAATTCTAGAAATTTAGCACATAATTCTCTCCCACATTTGTTGCATGGTTTCTTTTGCACATCAACATTCTTTCTTCCTACCCTCTCGGCATTACTACACAATGCACAAATTCGCTATAGAAAGCCAAATATGCACATCTTACAGAAATGATACTGATGCTTTTGGAAAGATAAACACTACCGAGCAAGGTCAATTGCCTACGTCAGCGGAACTGTAACTCCAATCTTACAAGGAATCGCACGTCCACTGAAGGTCAACCGCTTTCAACCGATGTATACAAAGTGCGAAATGCATCTAAAATTTGGATTGCTGTTGTCTTTTTAATTCTAACATCATGAACTCCGGTCGCGAAAGCTCCAGATATGTTGTCATTTTACACAAATGCCACGTAATTTTGCGTGCGAATTATATTCTTGGCTTATTGTAGAATAAAGTAATCTACACTTTGAATTTATTTTTCTTCAGTACTGGAAAGTTACATTTCTCCGGCCACATAATGGGAGATTTTCCTTCCTGCATACTTCCTTATTTTAAAATTTCTCTGGGCCCCAATAAAATGGTGTAAATTTATATTTAATAAAATAACAGAAAAGGATGACAAGCTGCAGGTGTATTTACAAAAAAACTTACGTAACTGAATTTAAAAATGTTCAGATAAAGTGCAAATTATTCATCAACGTATTAAAATACTTTTTTTAGGTTCGGAAAAATAAACATATTTTTATTGTAATAAAATATTTTATATTTGTGACAGTATAAAAATGTTGAGAAACGTGCTGTTTTGAGAATACAAAAAAAAAAAAAGAAAAAAAAAGAATGTTGCGATCTGTGAAGAGAAGATTGATTACGGCTTTACTACTGTGGGGAGAGACTACTTCAAAGACAAAGAGAACAAGTTATGCGTCTCGAAATTTCACTTACAAAGAAAAGCCTTGTGTTGGAACAAACAATGCCGACCAAAATTCAGTTATAATACACAATCTCTCCGACTTCAATCATGATATTTGTTTTTCTGTGAAACGTCTCAGTTTATCAGCAGTGGTCTCTGAAGACAAGTGCTACTTCGAAGTATATGATACAGGCACCGATTGGCGTAGCAGAAGAAGACCAAAGAGTGATTAAGCTGAGTGAGCAACTATGCCGTTTTAAAGAAGAAACGAACATCCCATGAGTTCAGGATAAGGTAAACGGCCTATAATTTTGGTGTGATTTTATTCTTTTGAACCAGAGGGCTTTCCTTGTGAGTAAAATACAGAAAATTAAAGCTCGCTTTCGAATTAAAAAAAAAAAAAAGACTTCGCTCTGAGCCTTCTTGTGCGCATTCCTTCATTCCGTTCGATACGCAGGTCTTCCTTCTTTCTCGTTCTTATGCTGCCACGCAAGCATCATTTGATGAGCAAGCTCGTTGTCCATTGGCTCAGACAGATGGGTGAGTCCCATACAGGGTGGCGATTTCACACTTCACTTTCTCCGATGCACAGCCAGGAGACCTTGACCCACGGGGATGCATAAACTTTAGGATCTTCAATTCTAAATTGTTAGGCCTGGAGCATCCTTCTACTCGCAGCGACTCAGAGGTAGAATGTATCTATAATATATTTTATTGTGTTGTGCTATTCGTTTGGATTACGATTCAATCTTATAAAGTTGCTAGGCAAGGAATATGTAATGGGTAAGCTAAAATATCAAGTTAATGTAAATAAGGCACAGCATTTAAAATATTTTATTCTTTATTAAAGCAGGAAATTTTATGATATGCTGGTACCTTAGCATTTCTTTGACAATGGTTAGAGTGAATAATAAGTGATAAAACTGACAAATATTTAAATATTTACACCTGAAAATTTTAAAGTTTCAAGTCTATTTAGGTTTTTTTACACCAATTCTATGTTACATTTTTCTTTACCGTTTTATTACAATTGTTATTCAAATATATTTTACATGACTATATACATTTTATTGTTCAGAAAATTATACTGTTTATTTCCATTTTTAGAAATTGTAATTCTTCTTCTTCTCTCGTACTACAAAGCTACTTTTCCATAACTAAAATCCGGGGGTTTTCTTCCAGCACACTCCCCAAGTTAAAACTTGTTTGACGTCAACGGTAGTCTGCCTATTAACAACTTTTGCTGTATACATAGTGCAATTCCGGCGCTGACATTGTCATTGTCACTTCATTATCATTGTTATTTTCATAAATTACTAATGAGAAATGTATCTATTTTAAAAGACTGTAAAAATGTACTAAAGTCGTAAAACTGTAAAACTTCTTCTTGTATATCATTGCCTTATAACCTTATATATATTACTTTTTACACTTAGGTAAATTTCGCTCTATATTCATGTACTGTAGAAATGGATGTTTTACATGCTATTCTACAAAATTGTTTGCGATTACGTGA
>CM060832.1:51530000-51605000 GCA_030762175.1 Metallyticus violacea | reverse complement strand
TTCTTAGCAAGATAAGAACTGATATTTACCACTTGAATAAGTACTTTATTCAACTATAGATCGAATACATTTTCCCAGACGAATTAACTGTTCACCCCGATTGCAATTATATATATTTTATTTATTCTACAGCTAGATGTTCCAAAATATTGTATAAATAGAAATGCAATCAGTAGGATTGTCTGCATGCAGGGAGAAGTATTGACCTAGTAATATGTATGCACTGCATTGACTATGAATTTGCGACTGTTATTAGTGTAAAGAGGTCGTTAAGGACAGAAATAAAATGAACACCTGTAGTGATGTATTAATAGAAACCACCCAGGAACCATAAATTCACACTAATACTAGTAGAAAGTCAAAGGTGCATCATCTGACAGCTGAGAGTGCAATGCCATTCTGTAATTGAATACAGATTCCATATCAGCTGCGGATATGGAAAAGTGGAAGGGGGTATCACTACTGCTAGAGTAAGTTACAGGTAAAACCTTTAATTATTTCTTGGATTTTGCACTATGTATGATCAAGAAATGCATGCCGATATTATTTCACAGAAGAAAAACAAGTGTGTCAGTAACATAAAATGAAGGTTTTCTAAATTTCTTTTTCATCTGGTAAAACTAATTTATCGGATATTGTAACCTCGTAAACCCAAGATCGCGGTTTCAATTCCGGCCAGGGTCAATCGATTTTTTCAGGCGTAAAAATCCTAAGTATGGGTTCCTTCGGAAGGGAAGTAAGGCCGCGGATCCCATGTCGTACATTTATGGTACGTAAAAGAGCCTCAAGCCGTAACGAAAAGGCCTCTGAATAAAATTTACCGGCCGTTTCACGCCCTGAATAGAATGGAAAGCTGATAACCTGAGCGTCCATAAATAAAAACAAATCAACAAAGAATATTGGAACAGCATAAGCTGTAGTTAACTCAACTATCATATACAGTCGGTCCTGGTGGTGTAGTGGTAGCCATATTTGCCTTCTAAACCCAAGATTGCGGGTTCAAACCCGGCCAGAATCGATGGATTTTTTCGGGCGTAAAAATCCTAAGTATGGCTTCCTTCGGAAGGGAAGTAAAGCAGTGGTCCCGTGTCGTACATTTACGGCACGAAAAAGAACCTCAAGCCTGAAAGAAGAGGCCTCTGAGCAAAACTGTTCGGCCGTTTCACGCCCTGAATATAATGGGACGCTAATGACCTGAGATGTTAAAGAGCGTCCGTAAATAAATCAAATCAACAAAAAACTCAACTATCTTATGAAGACTATCACTTTTCAAAAACGAAAATGTGTTTTATGGAGGAGCGAAAGGTTTTGAAATATTCTCTTTTATGTTTAGAATGAGATTTTGCAAAAGCTCTGCAAAAATTGCCAGAGAATTTACTCCCGTTGTACTTAAATATTACTCAAGTAGATAAACCGGTATTGCTCTATTTGTTGTAATTATATATCGGAAGTTGATGAAATGTCATCCTTTTTCTCTGAGATACCATAGATAATACATAATGTAATACTAAGTCGTTTTACACAAATGTACATAAAGCTAAATAGCCTAATTCTATTTTCAAGTTGACAGAGATGTGTTCCTTTTTCTTCTATGGTACTTTTAAAAGAATATTTCAGCTTAAGTTGCATTTTTCAACTGTTAACACCATTAATAATACGATTTTTGGTATTATAAATTACATAGCTTGAAAGCGAAGGGAAATAAATGTTGACATATTTTTTCGATGGGGAATATTTTTCATTACGTTTGTTTTCATCTTACATTTTTTGGCTTACGCCCTTCATACTGTTGCTGAACTCATGCGCTAAAATTCTTATCGTGTTGACTCACTTCTGTTACATAAATTCGTGATACCACCTTCAAGAATGGAGATTTTCATGAAAGTACATCTGATTCCCAAGCCGTTTTAAGGCTTTTTGATTGGTGTACGTATTTATTATTGCAATAATTTTAACATTGAGAAAGCACGGACTGAGGGTCTTGACAAGGTAATTGCTGTTTTCTTCGCAATACCTTAAAAATTACTAAACGATCTTGACTTGAAAGATAAATTTCGCGTATATTAAGAATATATTTTCAGTTTAAAAAACTGTAAGTTATAACGTAGCTGGAAAATGTAGTGAAAACATTTACCCAGTTCTTAAAAAGTAAAATAATAATGCAACATTTCAAGTACTGTATCAAAAATATTACTAGGAATGGTAGAAAAAAATAAAAAAATTATAAAAGCACTGAAAAACAATAAACCTTACGAGAAAATTCTCCATACCAAGGACGTTTACATGAGTTTTCGAAGATGCTTAAATAACTTTGGTTATTTATTTCAAGGTTGTAGTTCTACCATTGGTTGACATGGGGGAGGGAGTATTTTGATTAATGGAGTTACTTGGATGCTAAAGCACACCAAAGTTTGAAGCAGCAATTTTCTGGTATTATTTTAGAGATATTTAAAAAAAACTGAATTTAATATTAATTTAATTTTAACTCCTCTACCACAATTAAATGAGTAACAGCTTTCAGTGTTTACATAGATCAGCGGTACAAAGTGGCACATGAACAGTGAGGGAAGCTATAGATATGTTTAACTTTCCATTACATGGTAGCACACAAAAGTATTTGAGTGTTAGGTAAAAATACTCAAAATGTTATAAACATATTCTCCTTTTCACTCTGCAATGTAGCGCAGTCAAGGAAACTGGAAATTAAGTCTCAAGTTGTATTTTAGCATAAAAGAAAAAATGTTTTCATAAGATTATGTTGAATAAGCAAACGTCATCAGAAAGCTTCCAGGTTAGGCCTATACACAACAAAGTACATACTGACTTAAATTTGGTTACAATCTTCTTCAACATTGTCCTCTTATGCAGCTCTCCCAGCGTCTTTTCCACTTTGTGGAAAATCCCTAAATGTCCTGTTCTCGAAGCGTGTCAAGTCCCCTCTTCGATTCTCGCTTAATCTCGTTCATGGAGTCGAAACATGACACTTCGGTTACTGTTTATCTCCAGGAAGAGGAAAAAGTCACAGGGGGCAAGTCTGGTGAGTAGTGTCGTTCAGAGCAAGCTGACGGGATCCTGATAGGTTTCAGCAAGGTGCTGGCAGAAGTCGAGGCATATTAAAATCAGATTTGAGAATTGCTTGCACTGTTTCTTATGAAGTTATGACTAATTTTGCGCGTGGACATCGAGAAGCTCCAAACAAGCCGCAATTTCCGTAACAGGGGTGTCAGATTTCAGAAGATTTTGGTTAGATCCTGTTACAAATTCAGCTTACAACTACAAGCATAACTTTGGATTTGGAGAAATCAAGAACGTTGCATAAAACAAAAATAATAACATTAGTTTTTAATTCGTTTATAAGTCACACATTTTCTCTCGCATTTTATTCCGCTTCGGCGTTATAAATGATTACATTCAATTATAGATGCAAATATTGTAGATTCCCATTGCCCGTTTATCAAAAATGAAAGAAAATACAAGATTTCAAGCTCTACCAACTTTTCAAAGCATGTAGAAAGTTCAGTTCCAGACTGAGCTGGGTGCTCAGCATTCGGGTGAGTTTATGATATGAAACTATATCCAGCGTAGCACTCAAACCCTCACAGAAGCCAGTCAACTCATTTGAGGATGCGGACGAAGGGTTCGTGAAACTAGTACTAACATTATAAACAAACAAGTGGAGCAAAAAGAAAGTGCACACCAGAAATAACACAATCCCGAAGCATATGAAGACAAGCCTAATTGGATTGTAGTTGGGTACCTCCAGAAAGAAGGAATTAATGAGGTGAGGAAGACACCGGGAGGTAACTGGGAGGACGTAGACGAGGTTCCTAACATGTTTCCAGATGGAACACCAGGATGCAACGCCGGTGGAGATCCCCTAAGGAATTTGAGCCCCTCAGAAAGTCCACTTTCATATCCGACGTCGGGGCAGAAACGTTTTCAAAGTGCAAACTATTGTCACGTTGTACAAGACCACTTTGTGCTGACATTATCAACCCTATAACAGAACCAATGGAATAAAATGAAAGGGAATAGGAAGCGGAAATTCTTGATATATAAATATTCATCCCAACATTTGTCTAAGTGACATGGGAAAACCACGAAAATGCCCAAGGTCAGAAGAGCCGGCCCAGCGGAAATTGGACACCTTCGACTTTCCGAATGCGAGAACGCATTACCGCTTGAGTTACTCTGTTCGGTTAGGCGAGCCTAAATCAATTATATATATATATATATATATATATATATATGGACACGCGACTTTCCGAATGCGAGAACGCATTACCGCTTGAGTTACTCTGTTCGGTTAGGCGAGCCTAAATCAATTATATATATATAATGTCAGTAGAATTAAAATGATGGATAATAAAATGATAAAAAAACTAAAGGGACACTTTTCTTGCTATATTATAAACAAATTGATAAGTAGTTACTTCATTACTTTATATAACCTCAAATAAAATAGTTTATTAACTTTATTCCTAAGCTTCATTGTGTAACAATGTGGTATTCAAATTATAATCTAAAATTTTAAATGGAAATACGTTTTAAATTGTAATAATTTCTGTTATTTCTTGGCTAAAACATAGAAAAGACAAGAAATGATCACATTTTAAATAAGATGAATTCATCAGGAATAAAGACATTTCTGTCATAGTTAACCTGTGTCATAGCCTTTAAAATTGGAGAAGAACTAATTAAAATTTAGCGTAAACATTTATATTAGGATCAAGTATTTGTCCTCGCATACCGAAAAAAGTATTTTTTCTCCTTAGTTAATTTTCAAATATTCATAACATTATATTACTTTCGAACTCGCAATAAAGAGAAAATTGATAGTTGATGACATGACGAATACTTTGTTAAGTTTATCACAATTATATATTAACAACTTATTTGATTCCACTGTTCTGTATTCTTGTATTTTATATATTTGAAATGTTTCACACTTTGAAATAATGCCACTTTCTGATGATATTCTATTTAGAATGTCGAAAACTCGCCTTCAGATTAAGACCAGGAGCATGACTTGGCCATCTAACATCCTTAAAAAGAAGGGATTCAACTTCCATGAAAACTTGCTGTTGTTTTGCACTGTTCACTTTACTGAGATTACGTGCGCAGTGCACTACGATCAGTTTATTCCGGACAAGTGGTAAGCAGGTAAGATCTGGCTAGACTTTCGCCTGCAACTGTACCTGTTTGGATAACTTTATAGCTCTTTAAATTTAAACGACCTGAAGCACGAAAACGCACCAGTCACAGAGAAATACCTGTAGGACGGTTACCAAGTTTTATAGCTCCAAATTATACATCTGCGGGATTCATATTATCGCCAGTCGTCATGCACATCCTTTGTCCCTGCGTAATGTGAAATAGTAACTAACACCTAGGGTTGCCAACTTCATCACGAATGAACTAGATTCTTTGTTACGCTCTTATTTAGTATATTTTAATTGCCGTTTTAAACGTATTACATCTAGTGATACTTTTTAATGAAAAATTGGCAAACGGGTAACTTAGACACTGTTTTCAGAAAGATGTGGTTATTAACTAATGGTTCTCAATACAATAACGTGCGCTACATTTCAAAATACAGCCGCTTACATTTCTCATCGATTGTCCTAAACAATTGAACGTGTGATGTCTTCACCATAGCAACTACAAAAATGTTAGCAAGAAAGAAACACTTCTCAGGACTAACTTAATATATGCACTGAATATTATTTACAAATGTGCACTGATTTATTTGCCAGGATAATGGGTTCGTCCCAATAATGTTAGAGGCAGATAAAACTACCACAAAGCCTGTTAAGGTAACTCGTTAACTTAAATCTAATCTTTGTAATATGTATTTGATAAAGTTAGTTTAGGTTAGGGTTTGTTTAAGTTTGAATAAAGAAATTTGCCTTAAATATATAGTTGGAAAGTTTTGCTCCACAACCATCCTTTATGCATAAACTGCTTTACTTCTGTTTTACCTGTAATCAGTTTTGCTTTTCTCTTCATAAGGTACATTAGTCACTATATCCCAAATGTCCGGATTGTAATCTGCTCTATATTGTAATAATAAACAAAATATTTTTAACCCGCTTGCTATGCTAGAAGGACAATGATTGCTCCATTTCTTACTGCTCTATAGGAAGTTTATATTGAGTCCACTTTCATGGTAACTTCGTCACAATTTTTATTTCTTTCTATACCTCAATTAATACATACCCAGGACAAATACGAACACTTTGGACACTGGTGTTAATATCTCTGCACTGATTTCACTATAGCGAAGGGAGACCGAGATGAACCGACATGTTTACAAATTAAAATATCTTTTTTGTACTACCATATTATAATGTAACTAATGTCTACCTAATTTTAGAACTTAAATAAAGCAATTAACGATTAGCCCTGCAAATTGACCATTATTTATAAATTGCAACTAAAGTAGCAGTGTTGCTTATCGCACAATTTAATAGAATAAATTAGGAAATTTTTCATGAATGTGAATTACTTGCAGTTAATATGAATATCTATACTGTACAAGGTACACTGGGTAAAATTAATTTCTGAAACTTTATTAACAATAGTAGGATTGGAAACAGCAGCCTTCTTCGTAAACATTCTGTATCAGGAGCTTCCACCAAACATTTACTTATGTGCTCTCTAGTGAAAACAAAATACTTTAACATGGAATAAATATACCATAATGTTGGCGATTTCATTACCTTCGATTTCTGTAGAAAATACACCAACATAACACTCCTACTAATTATCCTCACATTTTTATTTTAGCACCAAGCTGTGAATAAAACACATTTTCGGTCATAGCGTTTTTTTAGGTTTCTCAGACAGCAAACCATTCCTCTGGTAGGGTTCCTTCAATGTCTTTATCACTTTCATCAAATGTCATTATAATTTTCAATTAATCTTAATATTATCGAGCTACTATATATTTCAATAAAATCAACAATAACTAACAATGCCTTAACGCGTAACTAAACAAAATTATGAATAAATACTATAGATTCGATATTTCGTTCTCGTTATTTTTAACTTTCTAAGTTAAAATATATTAAAAATAAGTTATTTTACGATATGGTAGTATGTAACATACTGGTTAAAAAACTCTTTGCGATCCTCGTGTGAAATACAATGCAACTAAATCACATTCGGATGTGCAATATGTGTCTTTCAACACTTATATGTTATTACCGCCTGTAGTGCCTCAGTAGTAAAAAACTGGCGTTAAACACTATTAAAACAACAAAAACACTTATATTACAATATAATAAGTGTATATAGCAAATAGCAGTGTAAAAATTGGCGGGATCAGAATTGAAGTTAACAGTTTCGGTATAACATTATTATTATTATTATTGTTATTGGTTATGGTTTGAAAACGTACAATAATCGAGAAAAAATTTTATTTTACTTAGTACTTTTAGCATGAAAAAATTGTATTTTTATTGATGCAAGATTAAATCAATAATGCCTGTCATTTTCTAACTCGTTCTGCTCTTAAGCAATTAAATAATACTCTACAATATTTTTGCGCACCTTCTTGGCATTATTAACCCCCCCACCTAGGTTTCTTCCTTACTTTATTAAAATTCATTTTCTTACTTAAAATAAGCATCTAGGTTCAGTAATTCTGATGTTTCTTGAAGCATATAATGTTGCATTAATATCTCGGGGGTTAATTCAGATATCTAGGGCAAATCGTATATAGTCTTAGAGTGCAACACAACGATTTTGAGTCTCTCTCTTGGGCCTTCATTGCACACAAACTGGAATGTAATTAAAATGTAAGCTATTGTGCTGGAAATCTTTATCATGTGTAAAGAGCCGTACCAAGAGGATAGGAGAGGAAAAGGCCCATTAAGCTCAAGAACCATTCGTACTTACACAAGTCTCTTGTTTTACATAAAAAGCCAAGTGAACACAAAAGAAAGTAACTAAAGATTCCATTATAATTGTCATTCATCAAATAGCCAAGGAGAACTGGCTTGGAAACAAGCAAGAATATAACATAACATTATTCCCAATGAATAAGAATATTTTCGTATTTGGCGTGATCAGCTTGATTGGACCAATAGCAGAATATATGCATGTACAAAACGGCTATCAACAGTAACAGAATTAAAAAAAAAATCTTATTTCTTACGTGGCCATGGACTGCCATAAGTGTTTATGACCATTAATAAAATTTATCAAAGATGACATAAATGAACTGTTAAAGTTGTAAAGTTAACCGAGATACGTGTTCCCAGAGAAAACTCTAAAAATAGCTAGTCCCAGAAACAGGTACTCTATTGTTAAGTGCTACGACAAAAATAAATATAATAAACCATTTAACACTTCACAAAGATAATGTGAAGAGCCTATTTCCAAAAAAAAAAAAAAAAAAAAAAAAAAAAAGATTTTTATTCATTTAATTATTTTGAAACATAACAAAAAAAAAACGTTTTAGTGAACAAATTTGGGGTTGTTCACTATTTTTCAACAAAAAGCTTTAAATTAAGAACCTAACGAAATTAGGCAATCCAATTTTCTGATAATAAATAATATTGTAATAGTTCAGGCTTTGAGCTACATTTAAATATGTTTCCACAATCCTCTAATTTAATAAAAAGTGGGTTCTTAATCTCACATAATATATATTAAAGTTATAAAAAGTAAACACATGATTATAAGGGAAATAACCAACCAACAAACAAAAATTAAAATCTCAGCTAAATCCTCTTCTTGTGACTCACAAATGAGGCTGCCTGAAGTATTTTCTTCGTCTGTAATGTCATTGTATTAGTGAAAATCTTCGTTATCTTTTCTATTTTTCTCGTAGTTACATTTCGAGAATTTGTCGTTGTCTTTTAGCTTTCCCTGTTTCACTTTGACAACAGGAATGAATTAAAATACATTATTTTCCCTTTCTTAGTCGTTCCTTCAAGTCCAATTAGATTATTTCAATAATTCCTCTCTCCATGAAAAGAAATTGACGATTTTAATTTCTTAAAAGTAAATATTTTTCAAAATTGAATAAAGCTTGAAGTGCTATGATCCTGGTATTTTGTAAGTTAACAGAACGCTGTTACCAGTCATATACAGGGTGTCAATTCCAAGTGTATTCACTGTTCCGAATGTTTGGATTTACAATGGTTTTTACCATTTTATTTTGTTTTCAATCCACCCAAATAACTAGAATAATGTCAGAATGGCCTTCAAGGTGAAACACAGTTTATACTTCTTTAATGTATTTTTAGGAATTGTTATTCAGTCAATATGAACCAATTTTAAATAAAGTACTATTTTATTCAGTCCCGCAACCATAGAAACCAGTACATTTTTGTTACCTCTGCATGGCCATTATAATTAAGGGGGTGATAAATGAAGAAATAATTTAATTACATCCTTTGTGGCCAGAACGTTCTAAATACCTGAATAAATGAATGAATGAATTTTATTTCTCATACATCAACAAACAAAACTTTTTAAAAATGAACACAAATAAAGAAAAAAAACAGTAATTTTCAATATAACTAATACGATCAGTGCCTATGCCAGTTCTATATGGCACTAACTCCAATGTATTCCAATTTGACTGGCTCAGCCCCCCAGTCTCCGCTTCATCAGCAGCGGGAATATCCAGGGGACCAGGCTCCGATCCAACCAAAAAACACAACACTAAGAATAATTAATACATTCAATACAACATCAAATTATATTTTGTGCAATAATGAACATTCCTCCTTTTCCAATTAAATCCATTCAGCAAAATTTTCATTCTTTCGAGTTGCTTATTCCTTTAAATCTTATACCCAAACAAACAAGTAAAACATGTTAAATTCAAATTAACCAATTTTCCTTTCCATGTTCTCAGTTCATGTAAACCTACTACTATTAATAAACTTTTAAATTTCCCCACTTGCTTCCTTTGCTTTATGGAACTGCATTCCTTCCGTACCCCACTGCAATCAACCCCAGGAGATACTAGTATATAAATATTTTCTGTTTTATTTGAGATGATTTTACACAGACTTTAAATTTGGCATGCATAGTTGTATGGAGCCTAGCGAGGTAATTTTAGGAGGAGTAAATTTTTCTGATAACGGTAATTTAAGAACAGTAAATTATTTTTTGTTTTGTTTTCTAAGAATGGCATAAACATCCTGGGTTTTTAATCTGTATACTCTTAAGTTTATCATGATAATCATTTATTCTTCAAGAATACTGCATTTATAAAGTAAGAAGTATATTGGGTTTTGGAAAAGTTTTGCAAAGTTATCTTAATTATTTGACTTGGACTTTGGATTTTGGAAATGAATTTCGAGATTTGGAAATAAGATCATATTTTAAATCACAAATATCTGGTCTTGGAAGGCGTGACACCATTTATTTCAGATGTCCATACAAGAAATATGTGAAATAGGCAAAATTCATTTTAAGAAAAAAAAAATTCACACGTTCCTCTTTGGAGCTATACAACTAATTTAGATTTTCAGGTTACTAAGTTTTATTGGTAAATATAGATGGATTGTTATAGCTTCTTATTTTTCATTACCTAATATACGCGCCCAATCCATGCCGGAAGACTTTCATGGATTCAAACTACATATCAGGGCAAACATAATCATCATCAGATGTTTAACTTCCGTTCTATATTCATGCAAACTTATCGAACTCTGGCAAAATTAAGATATGTATTGGGACCATGGGAATGAATTGGTGAAGGGTTGTTTGTTTCTAAGACCTATTCTTGGTGCTCCGGAAACCACAGCAAGCCGATGCAATTACTTCGAAAGTTCTCGCATAATAATATCGAGGGCGGAAAACCACAACGGAGACCGCAAGACGTCGTTATCGGAGGCGGACCTGGGAATGGATGATGTTACGGCGTTAGCGCAAGGGGCGGCATGTTGCTTACTTGATTTAAAGGCGATGGGATAATGCACTCCCAGTAAACTTAAATTAAAACGGGGTTCTAAGCTCTCCATCAGCGATGCTGCATCTCTCCACGGTAGATACACTCTTCAGCTGCGGTCTGGTTCCTCTAAGATCCCTCAGATGAAGTAAGGGGTCGAGAAAATAGTTTAAAGAAATTCCTCATAAACTGAATATTGCCTATTTCTCTTCCACAAAGTGTTCTATCAGTTGTTAAGTGCTCGAGAATTTGAGAAAGGTATGCAGACAGCACTAGTTTTCTCTTTCTACCGAAAGAGAGAAAAACTTAAAAACAAAAATTCGTTCTCCAAGTACAGACAGGCCGACAAAGGTGTCTTAGTCATTATTACAGGTTTTCCCCAGTCCTCAAGAAGGGCAAATACAGAATAGATAACCTAAATTTAAACATGGAACGCTTCCTTCCTTTTCCAGTTTATCATTTTATAACATGTATCATCAGTGGTCACCAGCTGTGATGTCATAGTAATAAACACGGCGTTTAAATACTATTAAAAAGTGTAGAATACATTCCCACCATTAATTCTCAGATGCTGAAAATGTTTATCACTAGACCCCGAAGTTATACAAAATACCTTTTCTATCTGGGTGGATATTTTTAAGAGATAGATATAATTGAACATGTTTCCATACATTTGGGGTCGTTGAGCCACTTTTATTTTTACCTTCCGGCCTATTTTGGCTTACGTTGCCTATTTGATGGTTTAAAACTTTTTGGCCTATTTTGGATCCCTATAGATTTTTTCTGCGATTATGTACGTATTTTAAAAACCAAATAAATATTTTCAATATAATAAAGTGAAAAAATTATAAAAAATAAATTACATGTCCACCTCACTAAAATATTTATTTAGAGTTTTGTAACACATTTATTTCTTTTCAAGCAGTCACAAACTTTCTCCTCTTTAAAAATCAGAATCTTCATTAGTGAAAGGGACGCAAGGTAACCTCTGGAATATGAATATCAGGAAATAGAGAGGGTGAGGGAAGTACTGTAGTTTTAAATAGTCCAGGCGAATGACCTTGTATGTGTCTACGGGAGACAATACTAGGAATTGATGGTTAACTTCTCAACTGCATAAATGTAACAAACAATAGCAAGCGAGAAAGATGAGAGCGGCACAGCTGTGCAATAAACCGTCCTTACAATTTGTTCAGTATGGAAGCAAGAGAAATGCTAATTAGATTTCCCTATAAACGCATAAACAAAAATAAACTTGACCAAAAGCCACTGCACATCTTTTTCTCATTCACCAGACCTACTCAAAACTACTTTACTTTGTCTGATCATCATTTCCTTGATGTCCTGAAAGGTGAATGTTCTATTGCAACTGGTATGGGTCCTTCCCAAATAGCTTGCTTTAAATAAATTCCAATCACTTCAGTGGAAGTAGAGCATTCTTTTGCCTGATGAAAAATATTCTCACTAATAAGCGATTGATAATGACAGTAAAAAACATGTTGCTGTTGCTTGCAAGCAACCGAAGAAAGCTCAAGTATTTAATTATGTGATAAAACTTATTAACCATCTTAAATATCTATTTTCATTAATGAGTGAAATTAGTTCTGTTTTCAGTTTTAATAAATGCTTATTTTAATTATATTACTGTCTGTTTTCAGTATTTTAAGTGCCTTTTTGCCTGCCTATTTTAACCAACATAAATGCTTGAACTTCTGGTCTCTGCTTATTACTAAAATGTGTTGTCCTCGAGGTGTGCCGGAAAACATTCTAATTTAAGCTTGCATTGCCATCAAATGAATAATAATAATAATAATAATAATAATAATAATAATAATAACCTGAAAATTGGATTGTTTTGGGTGAAGTTGAACACTTCAGTACTTCAGTCTTACTCATGGCTGGCTGTTTGTGCCTACGCCCATTGGGAGTACTTTCGTGAGGCAGAACACCGGGCGGTAACTGTGCGGACGCGGACGAGGTCCTTAGTATGCTTCTAGATAGAACATGCTGATGAAGTTGGAGCCTCCCAGAAGATCCGCTTTCATACAGGCGGCAGGGCAGAAACCTTTACGAAGTGCAAGGCATCATCACACGCACCAACCCACTTAGCTCTGACCTTTTCAAACTTGTAAAAGACGCATCTGAATGAAATGATAGGAAATGGGAGAGCGGAAAATTCGTGGTAAGTAAACGTTCCATCTCAACATTCACCTAAGGGACAAGAGAAAGCTATGAAATACCCAAGGTCGGCCCCAAGGAGACATCCTGCTCGGAAACCTGTAAAAATAATTCCTTTTTTCATTTGGTTATAAGTCAGACAATGGTTGACGCGTGAAATAATATTTAGTTTACTTTATGCAATCGTCATAACGTTTCAACGTTACCCCTTTTAGCCTAATCACAACCACTGCTGCACTTACAATGCATAGATAATGTGTGACGCACAACTCACGAGCATGTAGTCACAGTGCGTGAGGGAAGGAATTGGGAAAAATTGATTTTGGATAGTTTTAATTTGTCACAGATTTGTCTTGTCTTCAGTCAAAAACATTAATATAATAGCCTTGTAATAGACGACAAAACATCAGTCCGAGGATTATCTGCCATATCCACTGGAGAAAAGTTTTTTGAGAATAAAAAGTGAACTGTTAGGACAGAGCTCGGACTATGTTTGGGCATCAGTTTGAAATACATGGGATTCATTCATGAATTCAAAAGAAAATATTAGGGGTATATTATTGTTGAGATACCCAGCGGAGTAACTCCGGCGGTAATAGCATTTGGAAGTCCCGACTTTGGTTTTTTTTTTCCCCCGTTTTATTTTATTGGAATTCAAAATTGTCGGGGCATGATGGATTGGAGCAGTGTGACGGTGGCTTGCGCTTTAGAAAGGTTTCTGCCCCGGCATCTCGTATGGAAGCCGATCTTTTGAGGAGCTCGAACTCCTGGGGCACTGGCATGGAGATGTTCTATCTGAAAACATATTACGGACCGTACATTGCTGATGCTATGACAAAACATAACAGTTATGAAGTTTTGCATACAATTGTTGTTTGAACCTTATCACATTAGTCTAGTTCAAGGAAATGAAATATCGCACCATTACTGAACGAAAGAAAGTATGTGCACTGCTATTTGTGAATGTGTCAATATAATAGATCCATATTTACGATTTAAATATGTTCTACGTGTAAAATAGACAAGAAAATTATGACCAAGGGAAACACAAATGGAAGTCCGTTCATCATGCTTGTCAGCAATGATAGTGAGAATTCAGTGAAGGTGAAAAATATATATACATACATGCTAATTATTCAATTTCATGTGAACCTAATGTGAAAGCACATTATTAAATATTAATAATTAATAACTTCACAATAATTTGTGAATAAATTATTGGTTATTTTTACATTAATACTTATACTCCTATTAATAATCCTTAATCAATATTCAATTTGTGTATATTTTACGCTGTAATAGCGTTCTTACCATTTGCTAGCCTCTCTTTTCAATGCAATGAACAGGGACAATTATATATGTTATTCATTAAAATGATAAATTGTGCGGCATCCATTTTAATGTACACAATTGGGGTCAGATGATGAACATCAAAGATAAGAGACTGTTGCCCTTTACAGCTAGGCAATAATACTAAATAAGAGTTCATATATAATTAGATAATTATCGATCACGCTTTCTTATTTGGAATGCTAGTATTAATTCACTATTCGTAGTAAAATTAGTAAAGAAAATTTTCAGATGCTAGCCTGCCCTCAATAATATCTGTAAATTAGAACGAAAAAAATATAATGGAATATTTATTGCGTTAATTCAACTCAATCAAGAAGCGAACGCTTTGGGGATTTTACAGCTGTTGATTTGGTTTATTTACTGGTGCTCTTTAACATCTCAAGTCATGAGCCACCCATTCAATTCAAGACGTGAAAAGGCCAATACCTTTTGATCAGAGGCTTCTTCTTTCAGGGTTGAGATTATTTTACGTGCCGTAAATCTATGACATGGGACCCACGGCTTTACTTCCCTTCCGAAGGAAGTTACAGCCTGGCAGGGATTGAACCCGCAATCTTAGGTTTACGAGGCAAATATGTTACCACCAGAGCACTAGGACCACTGAGAGAAGTTTAGAGTGGCAATAATCACATCTACAATGATTTATAATTCAAAATTGCTATCATAACGGAATTTGTTATCAACGAACTTCAGAAGATTGACTGAAACTCCCAAATGGATACAACTTGAGATGAAGTAGCTTATTTTATATATGAAATAATGCTTTGCTTGCTTTTATCTTGTTTACTGTAAAATTAGTTTAGCAGAACTAACTTTATCATTCAATTCGATTTATATTATACCCGCATAGCACGGCAGCGAAGGATCGTAATGCTTTATCGATCGATGGCGTTAGGCTATAACGTTATGCTGATCGTTTCTTAAAAATGAAACAACGCAGGTAGCAAACTCGACATTCGCCACCCCTCACCATTAACTCTAAATTCGGTTCATGAAGGTATTCTTTTTCTTCTCCCATACTAAAACCTACTTGTATGCCATATGTTATGTATATCGAAAAGAGATAACTATTTTCATTTCTATATAGAATAAAGTTAGATATTAGTTATATTGACGATATGGAACTAATCCCAATTAAATGTGTTTGAGCAATTTAAAAATTTTATTCAGATATTTATGACGGATACAAAATTACAAAAGCTCAGTACTTACGTTTCCCGATAATATACAAATTATGTTTGCTGCAGTTTGCGAAAGTAATTTGTAATAAAGATTTCCTGTGAATGTTAGTGCTCTATTCAAATTTATTTCCGAATGTTGATTATCTAAGGGATTTATTATTATATTAGACTTTTATTTTATTTTGAATGATGGCTTTCTGCTACTGTTGTGGATTCCTATTTTTCGTTTTAAAGCTGTAGTATTATTACCACCAGTATTAAGAAACACAGTTGCAGAATTCGTGCGAAAACAAGACCAATGTAGGAAGATTGGCCTTTGGCCACATTTATGTTGCACCTTATATTTTCCAATGTAATAATTATGCATAGAATGAAATTGTATTGTATTGGACCATAGACAACTGTTAGAGGGGGGGGGGCGGTTACAATAATTCACGAGCTCTCGTCTGTCACTCATCTGCTCATATTTACCGGCAGGGCGGTGGTTCATGTTTCAGTGTAACTCACTTGATGTTAAGTGCTTAAGAATTCCGATGCTTAGTAATAATTTAAAAAAAACCATTGAATTTATGGATTTGTTCCATTTTAATAATACTTTCCGCTTACTCTTAAAGCTATTGCTGTATTTGCTTTTGTGTATGGATTAGTAACTAAAATGTTTGATTCCAGATCCTTTACAACAGAAATGTTTAACACATGTGATTCATGTCTTCCATATTCATTCATAATTCCAGAAACTAGAGTTATCCGTAAAAAAATCGTGTATGCTATCAATTTATTTGGCCAATATTATGCTTGTATAAACATTTAAATTCTACTGAAATGTTTAAAAAGTAAAGGAAAAATTAAAAACGAACTTAATAGAACCTGAAACTGACTTTTATTTATTTTACGACGATTTGCTGTTGCGCCACATCACTTATACTAATGTGAAATTATAAAGAATAAATACCTCGAAGCAATATTTTATATAGCTTTCTAACACGTCTATACTTGCAAGAAAAGAAACTGCTTTGTTATAATGTGATGCTTACTAAATTTTAGGCTTGTGATCAGGTGCTTAACTAAAGAATGCTGTCATTTTATTGGATCATCTTTTTTATTTCTTTCCTATATGCTACTCTGATACACGTTCTTTATATGGAATTCAGTTTTCTATACTTAGTATATTACTAAGAAGTTTGATGTTTAGTGTGGACTTTAATGTCCAAAAGCTTGTTATAATGTTGGTGATTTAATTTTCTTTGAAAATTACTCAAAGTAAACTGTCAGTACATTTTATGAAAAATATGTTATATTTTATGTTTTTATGCACACTATGAATAGTGTGATTTTTTACAAATCTTTTACATGTTTCAGGTATTAAAATGTTATCCACATTCAGTATTTTCATCAGGTATTGAACTCATTTTTAATCATCGGTATCACTTACGTTATTGTTAAATCAAACACGGATTTAAAAACTACAAACTTACACAAACGAAATTGTGTTTCATTTGTTTATTTCCATAGTTTTATGACTGGGCATGCGTCACCGCTTAGAGTATTTTATTTCCCACTATTTCAGATAATGTTCATGCTTCCATATCGTTAATATTGGTAAAATCCACAGTTTGTAAATAAATGTATAGCTATTATTTACTAGTTATAGAAAAAACGCAGTATACAACCCTCATAAAATAATTTCTATTACGAGCAGTACTCTCCGTAAGGTTAGCTTTGTAACTTACTGCGTACTTGTGTTGTAATAGTTACTATTACATGATCGCTCCATAAGAAACTACTCTCATGTCTGTACTATATCATGTCACGTTTGTAAGGTAGTTCAGAGGTCAATTGATCGAAGTTCGCAATCTCACCGTTTTCATAAGTTAGGGTTCACCTATAACTTGTTGAGTACCATAAAGTTATGCTGAAATGTTAGAGATCGTGGGAAGAATAATGTAGCGAGTTCTAATCGCTTAGAACCAAGGACTCTGAATATTGTACGACTGTAATTGTGAAGAGTGCAAGGAAATTGATTTGTTTTATTTGATTAATTTACGGACTCTAACATCTCAGGTCACCAGCGTCCCATTCTATTCAGGGCGTGAAACGGCCGATAAATTTTGCTCAGAGGCCTCTTCTTTGAGGCTTCAGGTTCTTTATCTTGCCGTAAATGTACGACACGGGACCCACTGCTCTACTTCCCTTCCGAAGGAAGCCATACTTAGGATTTTTACGCCCGAGAAAAATCCATCGATCCTGGCCGGATTCGAACCCGCGATCTTGGGTATAGGAGGCAAGTATGGTTCCTACTACACCACCAGGACCAACGAAAAAGGAAATGGGACAATTAGTCCCAGTATTGTAGCTACCTTGGATTATACCAGAAAATTTAAACATTTATATTCATAGACACAGATAATGGCATTGTTTGCATAAAATTGCTAAGGAAAATGTTGCTTTTATTGCGACAAGCTTTAAACATACAAACATAGTATACTACATGAAAAATTTGGGTGAACATTAGGAGTGCAGTATTTAAGTGAGGCAGACGTATATGTGTAAATTATAATGAACTCAAATTTAAAAAAGTATTTCTTTAATAAAAATATTTCTGCAATTCTAAATGCAGAGCGATGTTCTGAACCTATTATAGGTCTGCGCTAGAGTGAAAATAGAGTTCGAAGCTTCCCCTACATTTTTATTTTACTTGGAAATCTCAGAGCTTTATTATGGAAAGTGGGATAAAATAATAACCTTCAGGCTTTGCAGCGTTTGTATTCTCTATCTCTGGGGCAATTAAAAGGGTTTTAAAGATGCAAATGGTTTTTAAACCAGGTAAAAACAAAGCAGAAGTAAAAGACAACGGGAGGGTAGACTATAAAATAAAGTAATAAGGAGCAAAATAATAAAGAGCAAATAAATGGATAACTGTCTAAGCATAAGCGAAAGAACGAGAGCAAGGGAAAGGACAAAAATAAACAGTCTGCTTGTTTGAGAACTTCTACGATTAAATCAAACCTGAACAAACATTCTTAAAAATTAAAAAACTGGGTTTAATAAAAACAAAATTGTTATATTTGATACACCGTATTGAAATTTATTGTCACTGCATGCATCCTCATGTTCATGCCAAGCGTCTTCAGTCATTTAACTCAGGAGAAAGATCTTAGGAACCGAGTTAAAGTAATCATTTGTCTTGACAGTCACTTTCTCGCTCTAACCCAAATATTGACTACTCATTTTTGGATGAGCATCATATTTTCATTCATTTCACATTCCATTAAGCAAATCTTAAAAATAATCTTTTATTAGCTATTCCTCGTTCATTTTTAATTGGAAGATTTGTATAAATTTGTTACGTGTATTTGTAATACGATATCTAAACTCTGAATGAATGTACGTACACCTTTCAGACGCTAGGTTTATGCTTCCTCTAAAGAAAATGTTTCTGTGTTATATCGAATTATTAAACTTTTTCAGTTTATTTCTGCCTCATCCATGCATTTTATTCTTTTTCGAGACACTCCTACACTTCTTTAACCTTTATTTTTAAACTTATTTAGCATTAATGGAGTTTGAACTCTTTCATTCTCTGACGTTTGCTGATTGTAGAGGTATTTCAGAGGAATTTGATTTGGTTTTGCCTGGCCTGTTTCCCTTATTTACTTCTTTGGCGGATTTCTCGGCAAATATAATTAAGCTACTCTTATTTATCGCTTTATGAATATACGTTTTGCATAAATGGTAACAATGAATATAAGAATTTATAGAAAATATTCCTGTTTTTTAAATACTTCTCAGATCTCTAATCAAGAAGCTCGTATACTGCTAAGGAGGAGGGAGAATGCAGAACACACCCCTCGAAACTGGGTATTAGAAGCGTGGTCAGTGTTAAACTTCAGTCGCCTTCAACCTCCCCCCCCCCCTTATTCCCCGGAAATTTGTAGCACAGGAATATGCTCGGTGAGTATGGCCGCTCTAAACATGACAGAATGGAGAAACATTATTTTGCTGCTGCTGGGAAATGAGTCCCAAATCATGCAGTGCTTGAGGAGGTCGTGCGTTCAATTCCCAATGGACCGCCTGTGGTACCTCAGTTGTTAAAACGAGCGTTAATGCCATTAAAAAAATTCCCTTTGGGCCATCCCGAACTAGGACTTTCTCGTGGTTTACCCTTCTAGAAGAAAGGTTGTTCCAATAATCACATGTAAACCGTGGAATCCTGTTGCAACAAAGAAAATTGAACCAAATATTGAATCAGTCACTTAGGCTAATGCTTGGATGGAAATTATATTCCACGAATTTTTCGCTTTCCCATTTCCTACATGTTACTCCGTTGGTTCTGTTGTAGGGTCGAAAGTGCTAAGGCGAAGTGGGCTGGCGCGGCGTGATGGTGGCCTGCTCTTTTGAAAGGTTTCTGCAGCCTAAGGGATCTTCTATTTGGAAACTTGTTAGTTCCTCCCATCTGCGTGCGTGCAATCACTCCTGTAGATTCTGGACCCACGCTGTCGTCCCCAGCTCACCCGTTCCTGCCGCGAGTATCTCTTCGAGGCGTAGGCCAAAAGAGCCAATCGTGAGCAAGACTCGGTTACCGAAAGAATTCTCCTCCATTTATCCAGCCTTCAGTCAGTTGAGTGACTTGAAAAAGACAGTTGAGTGACTTGAAAAAGACAATTCTACATGCAGCTAACAATATCGAAGAATGAAATCATGGCAAAATATTCTTATGTGAACCTCATATTCCACTGACAAAGTGATAAACATTTACTAAGAATTGCCTGTCTATATATTTATCTAAGGAGTGAATGAAACTATATTGCTAAGCAAAAGTAATCCATCTAGAGGAAGAAAACCAACCAGCGAAGATGGGACCTTCAAGCTAATCGATGTTTTATATTTCATCATTCAAGGAAACAAAGCGAAAATAGCACAGAAGTTTTAACGTTGATTTCTGCGAGTACCCGGGCAAGATCATAACAAAATAGCTTTACGACTTTCGGTTATAACTGATGGAACAGAACATATTAAATGCTGTATTAAAAGAATTGTAAGATAAATCTATTAGCATTTGTGCAATAAATGAAATGAAAAAGATAAAGATATAATGCATTAAGATTATATTTTCATCTTTATCGGAGAAAAATCCCCCCCCCAAAATATAATGGGAGCAGAAACACAGATATTCAAAAATTGGAATGCCTAATTAAAAATTCTGGTTAGTAGAAAATGTTCAATTAGTAACAATGCATATGGCAAATTACATAATAAACACAGTTCAGAAGATAATAATAAAAGAACAGAAATATTATGTAAAATACTTGATGAATATATAAATGAACTTATTTTAATTTTTGGTGAATTTAATGCCCGAATTGGTAATATCTATTTCCTGACAAAAAGCAAAGATTCGACGTAATAATGTAATTAAATGTAACGATGTTACATTTAATAGAGATGGTGAATTATTAAATATATATTTATGATCATAATGCATTTGGAATCCTCAGTACTTTTTTAATTATAATACATGAAACTGCACTTTTATAAATACTAGAAACACAGATTCAGAAACAGATTCCTTATTATGGGGATATGTTCTTCCATCACAACTGTAGTTGTTAAAATTCTTAACTTTTTGGCATTAATAATATTTTATACTATTTAAAATTAGGCTAACATATCGGGATATAAAACATGTTTTTATAGAAATAAAACACATTCCTAAACTTAAAGAAATATATTATTAAAACGCAGAAAAATGGTATGGTGACTAATATGAATATTATAAAAGCTTAGGAAATTATTTAATTCAGAAATGCCGAAATCAAAAATAATTGTTGAAAACTTATATGTAAGTATACTCCAGAACTTTATATTTAGAAAGAAAATCTGGAGAATGGAAAGATATCAGAAGAAAGAAATTAGAGAGGTTCAACTCCGTTAAAGCTTGTGAAAATATATGCAACAAGTTACAAGGTCAATGATGGGTGTATATGACTAAGAAATTATAATATAACTTTAAAAAATAGAAAACTCCCTGGAGAAATGATAAATGAAATTATCAAATACAGAGCAAATATATTGCATTTGGAAACCTTAATCTTTTCAAAAATATAGTGAAAATGTTAAACATTCCAGGTGATTGGAAAACAATAACATTTTATATGGAAATATGGGTTTTTACCTTGAACTTGTGAGGGTTCAAATGCTATAGCTCGTGTAATGATGCACTATTTACAGTTGAATTAACAACACTTAAGGCTTACAATGTTATAATATGACGTGCATAATTTTACAGATACTTTTTATAATAGCGTTTAACACCCGCATTCACTTTTATGGCATTACAGACGCTTTATGATATATGCTAGTCTGGAACCTAATATAATATTGGGAACACTAGAAGTATCTGATATCCTATTAAATTAATTACAGAATTTATATAACATGTATTCAATACAGGAATAGCAGAAGATAATGACAAAAGTAAAATGAAGCAAACAAGAAAGCAAATTTTTCGTCTTTAATTTTAAGACTGTAATGTAATAAAGTAATTAAGTACACGACAAGGTATAAAGAATATAAATTAGTTAACATAAAAATTGTAGCCTTACTATGCAGATTATACAGTATTGATAATTGATTTAATACATAAATTGCAAAGAATACTATATTAGTTCTGCACCAGAAGTTAATAGAGAATAAAGCTTTAAAACGCTTGATTGCAAGTAAATAGTCAAAACTTTAAATTAGAAATTGTACAGCAAATAAATCATGTACTGGAGCATTATGAAACAGATAACGTCTCTTCACAAACAAAGTAAAACCTAAGAATAAACGAATAGGATTGGTTGGGACCTCTGCAATGTAGTTTATAAAACTATATATTTTAAATAAAAGAATAAAATTGGAGTATAAAAATAGCATTAAGTCCGTATTACCAATGCTCAAAAACTTTATCCGCATAATTGAAGTCCAAATGTTCTTGAAACAGTAGAATTGAACGTGTTGAAGTCACTGATGTAGCAAAATATAATACAGTGAATAAATAAATAAAAAGTAATATAATCTGGAACGAAAAACTTGAGAATTTACGGCACTATAAGCAGAAGAAAGCTGCCGGTCATGAAGGTCTAGTGGTAGCCATACTCGTCTCGTACACTTGAGATCGTGGATTCAATTCTGGCCAGAATCTATGCATTTTAGGGCATAAAAATCCTTCCGAA
The DNA here is from genome assembly GCA_030762175.1 of Metallyticus violacea. NCBI lineage: Eukaryota > Metazoa > Arthropoda > Insecta > Mantodea > Metallyticidae > Metallyticus > Metallyticus violacea. The sequence goes on along the minus strand of CM060832.1, from coordinate 51,582,159 downwards.
GAGAATTAAAATCGTTGGATCCTTTTCGTATATTTACGGCACGTAAAAGAACCTCAGTCCTAAAAGAAGAGGCCTCTGAGCAAAATTTATCGGCCGTTTCATGCCCTGAATTGAATGGGAGTCCCTAAAACCATGGAGTGTCACATGGAAAGTGAACTAAACGACGTCAGAGGGATTCCTACATTCCATAGAGGAGGCTTGAAGAGAAGTAAGAAGAAATGGCGAAAAATAATATTTCATATTAATCTTGAAACTTAACAGTCAAGGTCATTTCAATTACTGCCCTGAGGTAAACAATGAAGTGTCAGCTGATCAACGCTAAAATAACCTTACAGTCGGCTTTCCAGACCAGACTGGATCGCTATTTATCTTGACACCGTGGTCTATAAAGCCACGACGTTCAGAAAGAAATAATGAGCAGTACTGGAAATCAAACAGGAAACTGCGGATTAGCAGAGAGCATGCTGATCACCACTACATTACAATAATAATCCTTTGTTCATAAATAAGTAGAGCGATAAAGTGCTGCACTTGAGTTTCTAAAGGCATGAGGATTATTTAAAAGTAATTTTATTATTACAGCAAACACAAATGACATGCATCTAGTAACGTTAATGTGATAAGATGTATTTGTGGGTTATCTATTGTGAAGGATTTGCCACAACTAACAAGCAACACTCTGAATCTAAGGTAAAAGTGCTCCATTCCAGTTTCTTTCAAGGAAGAAGCAAAAGGGCGATCTTATGGACAATAGAGAGGTGAATCTCCTTTCTATCGAAAGTAAATCGAATCCCAAGGTTCAATGGGTCCCATAAAATTAAATTCCCGTGCAGAATGGTTGGAACAGTTTCTCTAGAAGCAGTATACTGGGAAACTACTCAAAGGAAATGAATCTTGGCAAGAAACCTGCATTACTGGCATCCGGGAAAAACAAGCTACTTGTTATTGAAATGTTTTAACAACATGGGAACTCTAGTGTATTCAAATAATGTAGGAATGAAGAAATGCTTTTATGTTCATAAAATGTACTCCCTTTTTACTTAAATAATAATAATAATAATAATAATAATAATAATAATAACGACAACAGTAAAAATATACCTCGTTTTTCCACAACATGAACAAACCAATAACATGATTTTTGTTTGTAAAGCACCTTTTAATGCCCGAAATAATTTTCTTTATGTACTTAAAGGGCATTTTTGTATTAAATGAAAATCTTTTAAATACATTTTGCTTAATTTTGAAATGTAAATTATAAAACAATTTTAAGTCCTTACGTGTGTATTAATGGATAAAAGGGGTGCACAGTTTAAACAATTAAAATAATCCAAATGATAGGGAAAACTACAACAATAAAAGTAGTAAAGAAAAGAGAGATTATTGTAATAGAAACATTTATAAAAATACATTCATGGGATAATATTGGTGACAAAACTCAAATGTGTTTTCAGTAAAAAATTACAAACAAGCACTTTATTGGTGTAGGTAAATAGCTGACACCCATTATTAACTTTCATCGCACTTTGAGAGATTAGGTGTTACACCTGTTGCAGGTGCTGTGGATCAGATAGACCATATCGGTATTGGTATAGCGGTACGACTCTATGCGATCTGTCATAAGCACAGCAGAGTCCAAAGCTCAAAAGTAATTTGTCTCCCTGTGCTCACGGTACCAATTACAGTATCTACAGTATAACTCCAAGGGCACATAAGGGACTAATGCTACAAATTATCCAAAATGTGGACTGGATATTTATGCAGTGTTTTAAACAACGATTAATTCTTAACCAAAGTGATCTTAAATTTCAATCGCACGTTCTTAAATCATGTCCGCTATATTTTCATCCTTGGAATAGGAAACTACCATATTTTGAATAGATATTTCTTCAGCAAATAAGGGAAAGATGGGGTACGGAAAGGGCATCAAAAATAAGGAAAGGCTTAGACAAAATTGAACTAGGGTGTATTTTACTAAGGGAAGAGGACATTACTTGAAATAGTTGGAAAATAGTTAACAGACGTTTACTAGATATATAGGCAAACTACTGAGTCTCAATGCGCAGAAAAAGTATCGCTTAACCTGCAGGCTCAAATAAATCAGGTGTGGGAGAGGGGATTATCTAGATATCTGTGGGAGAGAAGAATGAAGTGATCTCGCACGGCTCAGATTAGGGGCTTGTAAAGAAAACAAAACAGTTAATGTTATCGGGGAAATGATTTTCCCATTGTGTGGAGAATGCAAATACCTGGAGGTATATGTTGGCAGAATGCAGGGAAATGGAGATTTTAATACGCGAGCATTATAACAGATATTTTCAGTTAAATGCTCAATTGCCGACAACATTATCAGGGAAATGCAAACTGAGAAATTGTATAAAAAAACAAACAAACAAAATGGTGAATTCAAGTCAGCAGAAAGTAAATCATAAAGGGGAAAACATAATTCATTTTCAAAGCTGAAATACAAAGAATAACAGCACAGTTGTGACCTAAGATGTTATACACTCTCTTGAGAGGAATGCAGGTTTATCGTGTTGCAACGATACGCTCGCAAGAACTTTTCTGATGACTCATAAGCCATAGTTCCAAGAATTCTAATGAAGACGTGTGCATTCCTTAGTGAACTTGCAAGTATCTTAGTTTGGCAGTCTACAGCTCTAGTTAACTAGGTCATTGACAAGCAATTTCTTGTTAAATGACGCAACAGTAGCTTGCTCACCGGTCCATTTAGCGTTTTATCTTTTTGCGTACCGATACCCTGCATAAATGCTTAACCGTGGGAAAAGAATGATAAGGAGGAGAGAAGGGAGTGAAGAGGTCAAGAGCTGCAGGAGGAGAAGAAGGATGTAGGAGAACTGGTCAGTGTATCTAAGCTCTGAAACTTCCTCCCGAGGCTCAAACGGTTAACGAGTCGTTCTTGGGAAAACATCTACACCCTATCCGTCAAGTTCATCATCAAAGAAAGGTAAGATAACATATTGGTGTATATATCGCTACTTGCGACTGCTTACCTCCTTATCACTGCAGGGTATCATTGGTGAAAATATACTTTAATTCATGTATAAAGTAAAAGAACATTATAACCTTAAATTCTGAATGATATTGTGGGGTCGAGCAAATATTTTAAAAATTCCTTCTTTATTCCTTTCATTTTGCTTTGTTTTTCTTGTTTTAGTATTTTACGTCACAAAGGCACTTTTTGTAATAACATTTATCGTTGAACAAATAGTTTTATATACTTCTTATATATTAAATGTTTTTAACTGAAGGTGTTATTGATCATTGTAAGTGTTTTAGCTTCTTTAAATATATCCACTTAACGTTGCAATATATTTTTCATTACATATTTGAACTATATTAAATAATATACTTTTCTACACAATTCATAATTAACATTATTATAGTGTAATAATGCTGTCAAATAATATAGCATAGTTATTACTTAGTTGGCACCGTTCGTGAGTTTTGTAGAAAATACAAGTGTTTTATCTGAATGTGGCTGCCAAGTGAATGGGACGTTATTTTAAATACCATTTGTTATTCTTGAAAAAAATATTTATCTTGCCCCAATTTCTTTTCTTCTTTGGCATGAGGTTCATTTGGTTCTTTCATAAATTCCTACATAAGCTTTACTCAACTAAAATCACTTGTTACCTTTTAAACGTTTCGTTGAATCTAATGCCACTTTATCAAAGTCATTAATGGTCTGCATGCACCATCTGCTCACATCTTCTAAATTACTTCGCTCCTTGTTTACTGAGTACCATTCACTCCTTTTATAGATAAAAATAGTGGCATAATGCAATTATGTCTAGTTATTCAAAACCGCAATGAAATGTGTTCTATAAAACCGAATATTTGGATTTGTCTGTATGTGCACGTATGTGAATTATGCAGAGCTTTCATTTCAAAACTTCCCATTCTGAATAACTACCTATTTAACATAAATATGATTAAAAAAACCCATCGATTTAGATAACAAGTGAAAGTTTAAAAACAACGTTGAGTAAATTTTAGGTTTCATGCCTCATATCACTTTGAAATTTCAAATTGCAGCTCTACATTTTGATTATTGAAATTTAAAGAGAAGACAGTTTTTATAACTACTTTTGTATTTTTATCGTAGCTTGGCAATTTGTACTGTAGTTTTTTTGGACTGAATTGTATTATAAAGCTGAGCATTTAATGTAATATTTTAATAATAAATTGCCTCAAAATGTATGTCCCTAAAAGAAAGAATAGAACGTAAGCAAATTAATCAACTTTTCCAAAATACCTGTATTACTGTATATTAGTAATTGTAACATTAGCCAAAATGTATTGTTTTTTTCAACCTATGCTGTCCATGGGGTTACATTACAGTTATACTTATCCTATTTCGCAACTTTTGACTAATTTACTTATATTCTCTTTTTTCTTTTTGCGTATCCATTTTTAAACTGTTTATTTATTAAACCCAACTATTTCATTAAATGCTCAGTAGTTTTTAGTATTATTCTGTTCAGACTGCCAGGAAAGGATAAAAAAACAAAAATGTACTAACACTTCTTTCCTCTTTATAATTTAAGTTTCAAAAGGTAGGGATGACTTTTGAAATTTCAAGGTAGGATGGCTGGAGGTGAGGAAGATCTAAATTGTAATAAACAGTGGTTTTAAACTTCCCCGTTAATATATAAATTATCATGATTTTATTTCAATTAAGTATATATTAGCAGTAATTCATGCTGGAATGTTTTAAAATTAAAGCGCTCTGTATTTTAATGTAATGCCTTGATACTGTGTTCTTATTTAAAAAAATAACAAACTTAATACTGAAGAGTACTTTTGAAATTAATTAAATAGTTGATAGCTTGCGTTAAGGGAATGTAAGATTTGAGTAAAATTAATAAAAATAGAGTTTTTGTTTAAAATAATATTTACACATTTGACTTTAGCGTGATTTAAATAGCCGCTACGTTATGATTTAAATTCCCTTGTGTGTGGGCGTGGCTCTTTAAATTACTTCATTCTCTTTCTGTTGCAAAACTTACTGAAATACTCACATTTAACTGCTGGCTTGCTTGTAAATTTAAATTGGAAGAGAGAAGGTACAGAGAAAGCTTCTGGAATTTGCGGAAAACTTGTAGGCACCTCAAGGATGCACTTCAAATGTTCTGGGATTGAGCTGTCATGGTGTTTTTATAATCGAACCATTGCCAAAGGTGAGAAATCCCCAAAACACGAAGGAAACAGGAAAACTTGGTTTTTACCTAGTGTTGTGTTGCAGTAATGTCTGTTTATCAAGATTAGCTAATAATGCTTTACTAGAGAGGTACTAAAGGTGCAACACAAAATACCAATGAAAGTGTATTAAGCGTGATTTGGAACAAATGTCCCACAGAAGTTTTTCATAATAAATCAATAAATAACATTTGCTTTAAGTTTTTTACTGGATACTTGTGATTACAAACTCCGAATAATAATAATAATAATAATAATAATAATAATAATAATAATAATAATATAATATCTGCACTCATTCTACTGCAATTAAAGTTAGTGTAATAAATGTGTACACTTACTTTAGCGTAATTTTATGTAACTTTTAGTTGAGTAGTGTACCTATAAAGAAATGTATAAAAAATTTACAAATTTCAGTGACTGCAACTGTACTCAGTTTAATATTAGATATCAGACCACATTAAATACTATGGATAAAGTCATTGCTGACAAAATGTGTTCAGTAAATAAAAAAATTATTAATGTTAAGGATAGGCGATGACTGCACCAGAGCGCATTGAATTCTAAAATTACACATAAAATAATAAAGAAGTTAAAAAAATAAGGAAAATTAAACCATAAAGCAAACTGAAGTACCTTCTTGGGAATAGGTGAATTCTAACTAAAAGGAAAATGCGTTTCCTATAGCTAAAGCTAGATTTTGATTTTTTCCAATTTTAATTTTTCCATGTTTCTGAAAATTCAAAATTCCCCACACAATATAATTTTGAAAATATTCTTTGAAAATGTTTGCATATATTCTTACATAAATGCTTAATCAAACATGGTATAATTTGACCTGTATATGAACTATAAATTTTTAAATTTAAAAATTATGAGAAACATGAAAGGAATTTTTAATGTTTGCTTAAATTTTTTTCTCTTAAACGGTTTTTTATAGACAAATGCAACATTCAAAGTTTGATAGCTACATTATAGGGAAATAAAGGCCTAAATTTTGCCCCATTTATAATAAAAAGAGACGAAACAAGTGGAATATTGGTAATTTACTGTTATTATAATCCCTAAAGAGTATTAAATTTGCAATTTACTAGAGCTGGTATTATTTTGAAGATTTAATTGTGGAGCATTGTTTAGTCATATTTTCGATTTTTAAGAAATCTATTACATTCAGACATTCTCCATTGCTTATTACCTGCTTAAATTTTGTTCTACATTTCTATACTATTGCAGAAGAGATTGAAATTTACACAATATATTACCGTAATATAGATAAAATTTAAAAATTTAACCCCTATTATTATGACATGTTTTATGTTATTAACCCCAAATCAACTACTACAATGCTTTTTTTATTTTAAATAAGAGTTTAAGTTATAAAAATGCATACCCTTGTGGAAATATTGTGAAAAAAGAGAAAAATAATTTCGCAGCTATTTTTACCATTACATTTACTCTTTTTGCAGAAGAAACAGCGAAAAAATAGAGATATATAACATAAAAATTGTGCATTGCGTTAATAAAATATCAAATTAGTTGCAATTACTATCAGTAACTTGCATCCCATTCGGTTATCTGCCAGCGCATCGATAACACCGGGATGTGTTCGGTATACGGTCGGCTGGCATGTATGGCTCGCAGATAGCACACCGAAACCTACTATACTTACCAATTAGGGCGTGTTCTTTTTACACACGTGCTCACCGTGTCATTAGTCGGCGTTTGAATGTGCATTAGGAAAAATGCGTAATGACAGGGATCTTCGTCTGGTTGTTTCCCTGCACAAAAGTTGCACTGGTCATTTTCACCTTTTCTTATTGTTGTATGACTTATTGTAGAGCATGTACAAAGAATTCCAGTTCGTTTCAGAACTGGAGTATTTAATGAAATATACTTTTTTAAAACGCAGATTGACTAACAGCATAGAAAATAATTTGAAAACTTCAGGCTTCTTACTAATAAGTGGCAGTAGCTCTGTAAAATGAATTACTTTCGCCAGCAAAAACTTACTTTAAATCTTAAAGACTTAAATCCTAAGTTCGTCGAAAAATTTTGCAATATCTTTCGGCTGTGAAAGAATAGGCCTGCAATTTATTGTTGTAGGTCAAAGGAACTTTGAGTTTAATGAATCGCACAGCTACTTGGCAGTTTTCTCTCAGAGAGCAGAAAAAAAAAAAAAAAAAAAAAATGAAATAAAACTTTTATTCTGAAAACTTGCCAACAGTAGCACCAAATCGATATTTGTCCTGACAGTAAGAAAAATGGACTACATGTTCAATTATCTCATACAATGGACTACATTATTTGAATTTCACGCCTCTTTTTAAAATTAATTATCTAAAATGCACGATTATGCAATTCAAGTAGAACAACTGCTGCCTTATGCAATGGATTATTAACTAGGCACAGGCAAAGTAAGCAAGGGCATAATAAGACTTATATGCTGCTAGAAACGCTATCATATTACTGTTCCAGTAGGTAAGAAAATGTTAAGTTAATTGTGTTTTACTTATTTACCAGCAGAATGCTCTGATTTCATGTTGGTAAAGCATGGTGTTGATCACCGTAACTTGCAACTTAGAAAAAATTAGCTTGCATTGAGGAAAATTGTCAGAATATCTGCTGTAAGCTGCCTTAATTTATTAACATCCACGGTTAATTGAGATTGCCTATGTTCAAATACAGAATCCTTTAAAAATAATTAAAAAAAGGAAGAAATATCCGCTATAAGTAATCACAGTAATATAGAAATAATTAAAATTCTCTTTCCCAAATGCTACAGGAGATAAAAAAATTAATATCTTTTCCTTTTAATCACAAGTACCGCGCACATGGTATGTGATATTATCAACCGTAAGTTAATGTAATTCCTACTTTTCATGTAAAAATAATTTTCGTTAATTTTATATAAAAACAGCACATTTAAAATATCGACACTTTTAACACAGTATAAAACTTTCTGGTGTGCTTTTTATGTTAGAGTAACTAATTGTACACATAATAAATTGCTTGGCTTATTATAAGATTATATCTTCCTCTCTATGGCACGACAGCCCCACGTGGTCTTGGCTTGCCTCAGCGACCGCTGCGTCCTCTACCCTCGTATTGAGACATCATAGATAGAGGATAGTATTACAGGGTGACATGTTATCAACATGCCGGCACCACGCCGGCTGTCTGTCTGCCTTGCGGTTTTCAAGACCCAAGGACATGACCTCTCTATCAAGCAGCTCCCCAATTTTCCTCACGAGATTGGGTGGTCCCCGTTCCAGACTTCTCCAACTTTGAAAATGTCTAAGCAGGTACCGGGGATCGAACCCGGGACATAAGATGAAAGTAGCATAATTTGTATTATAAATTATATGGAAAGTGTAGCAAGGACTTCTTTCAAGAATTTTGTCCCTATCAAACATCTTACATGATTATGCAAAACATTTGACACAAAATATGTCAAAATATTTTCATTTAATCGGTGTCACTGTTACCAGTTCTTTTTCTTTTATTTAATCGTGAATGCACTTTATATATTTCAGAAATACCATTCAGTTCTCCCGTTATCCCAATTTTTATCGATGAATATTTTCGTACTGTAGACTTTGAAAGATCACACCATTTCTGGTTTGTGTCACCAAAGTAAATGTATGTGACGAAGTCCATCCATGAAGTGTGAAACTGTAGCCGTTGTTATCATGTTACTGGAATAATGGATATTCCTCCTTATTGGGTTTTATGCATGCACTTAGTTATCATCTTTAGGCGTTTTAGGGCTGTTTGGCTATAATGATCATCACAGAAGCATAGTTTTTGTAAACCGTAGGTCATCATTACTAAAAGTTTATAACTGTTATAAATTGTACAGGTGTTTAACCTAAGCTCATCCTATGGACGAGTACTGTAAATTATATCATGTCCTTCAATTTTCTTCAACGTCTAAATTTTTAGTCGCCCGTGAATTGGAAAGTAATACAATGTTTTTTGTTCAAATTTCAAGTTCTCTCAGTTAAGATTATCCTGACCAGTTACTCATTACTAACTAGTTCTGTTTCCTCTATAAAGATCCATGAACAATATCTTTATATGACCACTTCTCCATCTTTTTATTAGTGTTTATTTCTTTGCATTTGCCTCATAAATATATAATGAAAAGAACGACAGGTGGCTAAAACAATTCTTCTCGAATCTTGCGCCCACAATTGTATATCTTTTTTTTCGGATGAGGATTGCTTTGGAAAATGAGCTCAGGATAATGCAAGTAGCAGCTACTGCAGAAAGAGTTGATAAAAGCTCTGGGAGTGACTATGTACAAACAATAACAACGTTTGCACTGTATAGATACAGAAAATTTAACCCTGGTTTAAGGATTTAAACAAATTACTCGTTCTTTCTGACAATTCTAATACATAATAAAACGAGTAATATTGAGTTTCTATAAAAATGTTGAAGATCTTACCTCTAAAATGTTAGAGTTATAGAATATTTCTGATTTTAAATATTACAAAAATTTTCCACCCACAACCAATTTTAGAATATTTAATTGTTATCAGTTTTAATGCATTTTTGTAGCATTAATTGATATGTGGTTTTAAAATTTACTATATGAAGGTTGCAGTTTGGTTCAAAATATTTTTAAAATAAAATTTATAAAAAAGTAAAATTAAGAATATATTCTTTATTGGCGCCTATCAAAATTTGAATTTAATAGTATAAAAACACTGTTACTGTGTAATACTTGTAATGAAGCGATGCGATGCAAAAATAAATTTTCAGAAATAACTCATTAAAACTTTAAATTCAAGCTACCTGACTGTCCATTGCTTATCCTATTCAGATTGCTATAATAATAAATATAAAAACTTTGAAATTCAATTTAAATATTTGCCGAATTAATTTAATAAATGTAAGGAAGTACGTAATATTCAGCGAAATAAATACCTTGCCATACACTGAAAATTTGCTATGAAGAATTTGTTTTGTAATTTATGTGAAGATTTTATTTTTGCTAAAAAGTGCATTTAAAATGAATATATATGTACATATGTATGCATAAGTTGTAGCAACAATGAATAAATAGGCAAATCCTAATTTAAATTTAAATATCGGAGCTCATTTGAAAGTGACGAATAATTTTAAAACATTAAAGTACTTATAGAGAAAGTTATGGGAAATTGTGTAACTAGTAAAATGAAAAATGTAATTTTTGGGTCAATGTTCATACACAAATTTCACTCATAGCTGTCCTTAATGAATGTCCTGTGTTGCTGTAATTTATTGACTAACCTGTATAATTTCGGAAATAATGCTTTATTTCTGTTTAGTCAGACTTTAAGAGTGGTAAAAAGATATAGGATTTTTAAAATTTGTTACTCATATAAGATCATTAGTTGTTTTTTTGTTTAAACTGTTGACTTCAGTTTTGGATACACAAAGTAACAGTTCCATAACACATAAATTAAATTTATGCAATTAATTTTTGTTTTCCAAAAGCAATATCCTTTCTACAGTTTTTACATTTTGTATTTGAATTACGTCATAAAACGTGCATACGACTGCATTAAATTATCGACATTTTCATAGGTTTGTTTTCGTTATGTATTATCTCCTCCTTTGCAAGTCATGTAATTACTGTGAATCTTATTGTTCATTTCATCTGTGCAAATGTAATAAATACGTTACTTGTTTTGTTTTGCGATAACATTGTACATAAGGAAGTATAATTGCAAAGAATTTGTATACTTAGATATGGGCTTTATTTAATTTCCAAAAGATTTACACATACTTTAATTTTAGCATTTTTAAGTACGCAACTTGGAAGTTTTAATTATACTTTGCCATGCTACAGTGTCAATTACTGACGTCACAAAATCAGTCGTCTGTAACTTTGGATGGTAACAGGATTACCAATCCCATTTCTCTACTCATATTGCAATGGTTCAATCCGAGCCTTTGGTGTCACTGTAGCATTACAGTTGCTATGATTAATGATAGCACAATATTGCTAGCTGAAAAAAATTCTGCCAAATCCAGATAGATGATGTTTTTCCCCTAAGGGATATTAGCACTACCACCAGCATCTTTCACATCTAAGCAATGTTATTTAGACCAAATTTATATAATTGCAAATACTTAAATTTGTAGAGCCTCTCTGCTTAAATTGTTATAATTATAATTGTGTTATAATTAGAAATTTTGCTTTTAGCTTAGCTGCTGAATATGTTTTACATTACGCTTAATATTGTATTTTGCACCTTACAAATCTAATCTCCTCATAGAATTGATCTATTTGAATCCAAATTTTGTTTGTATTATTATTCATTAGAGCAATTATTGAAGCCGAATATATATCGAAAATACAACTGTGAAACATTTTTTTCTGATAAAACCTTTGTTAATTATAAATATGTCAAATAACAAAACGGTGACAATAAGTATTTTGCTCTAAAGTAAATTTCTGCAATAACGCTGTTGTTGGAACCCATAACCTGTAATATTTATTTCAGATACAAACTTTTGGTTTGGAACAGGAATGTCTCACTTCATATACAACAATGTGTAGTAGTAAAGAGAATGAGAGAGTGACAGAGAGAGGAGGAAGAGAGATGGAGGGAAAGCGTCACTTCGCTTAAATTCAGTTTTTATTTTCTCATTTATATCATAAAATTATCTTGCCCATTACTGGCCATTGCTTTTCAGGTAAAATTGAGGAAGAATATTTTGTAATATTCCTGGCTATAGTTGCTTTTAGGGAAATTTCATTTGTGTGAGCTCTCTCTCAGTTAGTTTCATCATTGTTGATTTGGATTCTTTACGAACGCTCTCTAACATCTCAGGTCCTCAGGTTTATGCTTTTTATAATTATTTGAAGGTGTAAATACAAAGATAAATAAAACATGTTTATTTAACTTACAATGATAAGCAACATATATATGTATGAAGAAAGAATATGAAACAGAAATAAAGATAGAGACTGAAAGAATGAAAGGAAAAGAAAAGAAAGAGGATATCAAAATAAAACAAAAACACGAAGGTAAATGAGTTTTACATTTATTGCTCCTCAATCACCTATTCATTAGCAGTAGAGAGGAAGAGAGAGAAAAAAAACACCTTATTCCCCTTTATTTCTTCATAATGAAAATAACTAATAACAAAAACAACATATTGCCCATTGCTCTGAATTCGGCACTGCAACTTGCAAGTCTGGTTTGATAAATGTTGCCTATGTAGAGTTGTTTATGCATTAGTATCTCACTCAGAAAATTACATCGAGATTGTCACTTCACTTTCGTCAATTTTAGTCATCATCTCGATGATTTATGATAGTTGATGTTCAACATGCACGAAATGCATCTTTTGCTTCACATTTTGAACTAATAAGTATCAATATGTCATTGAGCTGATCTCTGTACACCTTCTTGTTTATTAGTGTGCCTCATATTTTTCATTAAACTCATACGTGTTTATCAGTAAATATTTTACACACGATTGTTGAAATATTTAATCACATCTTTTTTAAAATGTAAACTACTTGTTTAACATATCCTTTTCATTAGTTAAATATTTTACCTAAAAAGCATTTGTTACTTTTCTAACTTATAAAAATCATTTTTTTTTTGTTTCCATAGCACAAGAGAGAGATCTTTTTTCTTTATACTAGATTTAATAATTATATTAATCCTAGTTTAAACTAACATAATCAATGAAGAACACGAATAATCGACGCGTAAGTATGGAACTATTTGACGAATCGTTAGGACAACTGGTTGAGCAAACAGTATTAATAAGTTCATTTTCCTAGTGGCCCGCCTAATGAATTGGCACAGATTTACAGAGTCATAATAATAGCATTTTAAATTAATAATTATGAAATAAAATACCGTTTGAAGCTGCGAGATGAATGCCAACTCCCATACTTTTTCCCAAGGCGATTAAAGGCAAATTCCATGAAATGTACGACGAGATTTTTTTTGTTGCCATCCCCAAGGATAAATGTCTCGTTACAGGGAGGAGCAGAACAGTTGACACTTTTCAAAGTTGTTAAAATATATAACAAAAGCAATGTGACACACTGTTTCACTGCTTGTTACTAATTGCTATTATGTTGGTTAATCTGTTCTTACCTTCGTTTAGCCAAGATGCTGAATTCTTTTGGCTATTAAATCTTAAAATCATATTTCAGACTACGTGACGTCTATTTGTTGGACGTTTTCATTACTTCGAAACCTCGTTATTTGATTGTATATTGAGAGTTAAAGTCCAACTTCAGGTATAATCGGTATACCTGCAATCAAAGTTAAGGTGAATATGTTTTCGTCTAGGCATCACGCTCGCGCGCGCGCGCACGCACGCACGCACGCACGCACGCACACACACACACACACACACACACACACCACACACACACTTTGGGAAAATGAAGTAATGTTAACAGAAGTGGTTGGAAAAAAGACACTGAATATTTGTTAAAGAAAAAAATATTTTGGAAAGAGAGGAAGAAACGGTTGATTGTGATCAATAAACAAGCTAAAAAATGAAATATGAGGAAAATGAATAGACATAACTGTTTTAATTATATAGATGAATCCAAGAACCTGAAAACCACAGTGTTTTGAATAATGATATGGTATATGGGGGGCTTAATAATGGATATTGTGTGTTAATATTCGGACTGAGTAATTAAAATGCTAATATACAAACTTAGGCTTTCACGGCCGGCGTCAATCCAATCCGTCAATCCGTCAATATATATTGACGGTGCGTTCTCTAGAACGCCACTCTTGAGTTTTGTCAGTCATGAGTCTACCTCTGAGGATGCCCGACGGAGTGGCGGGCGAAACGTCAGGTACTAGTGTTACCTCTAGACCACGGCCAAGAAGCCCGGATAAATCATCGTTTTATTAAAATGCTAATATTGACTAAAGGATTCTTGAAATGAACAATCACGAATTAATTCGTCTGGTGTATGTGAAATATAGAAAAATCCAACTCTGCGCATGCGCATAATTATAATGTTTGGAGGTTTTGGTAAAGAAAAAGCGTCAGTTCATCGAGAGACGTGAGAGGAGAGTGCGGGTTAAGATACACAACTCCTCTCCCTGGCCATCGTAACACGTTCTGACAGTAATACCATGAAGTAAGACCATTAACTCAACTCACCTACCAGTTCATTGCATTATTTGTGTTCCCCGTCCCTTAACTTAACTTGGGGTGTTCAGAATTTTTAGGGATTAAAGGCAGGAACGTGCCTTTAGTTTTCATTATGGTGTGAAGTTAATTGAAAAGAATAAAATAAAACGAGTGATATTTCGGAGTTGCGACAATATACTGTAATGATATAGGGAAAATTAACACAAAACCTATCAATCCATCCACTTGCATCTAATGCTATCTGTATCAGATATTATGTTACACTCAAACCAAAAAGTAAAACCTACCAAGCTTTGAAATAAAACTGCGACATAGAAGGAATTAACAATACGTGTAAAAGGAAAATGCGAATCTACGACCTGGTGGACTGCAAGAGATGCCACACCGCTAAGATAACTTCATGAAAGGAAGGTGAAAGCATACTCTAGCTTCTTCTTTTTCCTCGCATTCCTCCACTTCGCTGTATTAATCCTCTGTTTGTGGGACTTACACACCAATACCTGGGTCAATCACCTGATGAAAAGCTATTTACTCTGAACGCACATGCACACTGAAAGGCTCCCAATGGATGGTCAGTCCTACGTGAGGGTCGCATCAATGACAACTACCATAGATGCAAACACACACAGATTTAAGATGGAATGAAGTTGAATGAAGAAATGGGAGGTGAATCCGTGACAGAAACATTACCCTGGCTTTCATCCTTTCTGAAAATGGACTGATAAACACGGGATACTTTGTCAGGTTAATCGGTCGTAGGATTTGAACCTAGGACTTCCCAAATAAACAGTTCCAAGTAGTTTTCGTATGGAATCGAAGTGTCCTTAAGGAATTCAGGCTTCAAAAGTCGAACTATATAAGGCATTAAGGTCTTATTCTATGCCAACTTCGAGAACTTGCAGAAGGTAAAGGCAACTACTCACTTTGTAACGACATAAATGAGTTGGGAGTTAATGACGCCTGAAAACACCTGGTAGACCTTTACAAGGTGAGGGAAAAGCCAGAAAATTCCATCCAGATAGCTCGATATAAACAAGATTCGATATACCGCTTTTCCAGTTGGTTGTAGGTCGATACTCTAGGCTATTGAACCGAAGAGGTGATTCGTCCAACACAATGGAGACCACCGCCGCCACGGGTGGCCGAGGTCGTTAAGTCTCGGACTCGTGAGCGAGAGGTCTGGGTTCGAATACCGCCAGGACCGTCCTTCCTGACTGATGTTTTTTCCAGGTTTTCCTCAGTCCTCATAAATGGCAAATGCCGGGGAGGTACCCTAAACTTAGGCCTGAAACGATTCCTTCCATAAAACCCTTTCCCAATATATCATTTCATCTCATGTATCATCAGTGTCCATCGCCTTTGGTGCCTCTGTAGCAAAAACCGGCGTTAAACGCTACTCATTCATTCACAATGGAGACCACAACGAGCATGTGAACTGGTGAACCATATTTTCAAATTCAATTCCTGGTCACTGTAACTTATTTGTGCGCTAGCTTCAAGTCCTCAAGTTTCCAACTTCTGTAAGTATATTTTTTGGATGTGGCTTAATTTATCGCATTGCGAAGACTTGAAATTCATCTTCTCAAAAACCATCGTTGCTTAAAAGTATGCAGTGAACTTATTTGAAATCAATTTAATGTAAATAAAAAGTATTTTTGTAGCAAGCAATTGAGACTATTACTCGTTTTGCAAACATGGAACAAATCTTGAGAACCTATAGACAGGAGGAAAAGAATGGATTTGGTTCAGTGGGGCAGGAGGGAAAGAGGATTTCATCTACTCTCTGTCTAACAATGAAGCGGAATCTGTTTGAAGTGTGTGAAAGATATTATATTTATTTATTGTTATGTTAATAACAATAAGCTAACAGTGACACTGTTTTTTTTTTCTAACACACGTTATTGCCCCTAAAATCTGTTTTAATCTTCTTTTTGCTAACTTGATAAACATATATAGTTTTAATTAATTCCTAATCTTAACTAGTCCATATTAGGTAAAATATTTTGATATATTACTAATTATAAGAAAAAGAAAAGAATTGTATGATTTTATTCTTTAAATGGTAAATGGCAGACTAACGAAGGCAACACAGAAATGTAGACCACGTGGTCATAGAAACGTGGGACGTTCTAGAAGTAAGGTGGCAAGAGGACCTAACTGTCCCTGCGTGATCTCTTTGTCCACCTTGAAGATGGTGCCCGAGTTTATTATGGGGGCAAGAAAGCCTTGGGGTCAAAACCCCTTACCTAGGGGGCAGTTAAATTATATCTTCAGAAGATGTTGAACCCTAAATCATTACTTTCGATTATAATTCAAATTAAAATCAACATGTTCTTTAATCAAAACGAAGATGTGAAACTTGACAGCAGAATATTATTGAGGAACACTCAACCGAATCTTATTCACAGCAAGATTATTCTACTTGCTGCCAAAGTCAAAACTAAATTCTTCTGAGCAGTACAAGGGATAAGTAAAGACCTCGACCTCTAAACATGAGCTAATACGAATCAAGTTTATAGGAAAATACGTATGCTCACCGCAAAGTTCCTCTTTCCGCTGTTTCATCCGGAACGGAAGTCTGCCACTTGACAGCTTGCAAAATTAAATAAAAAAAAATCTTTTCTGATTTTGTGTTGGGCTTCATTCAGAATATTGTAAATATGTGATTCAGGGGAATCACTAAGATATGAATAAAACGGTGCTTAATTGATTCGATTCACTTTGGGTTCAGTTTTCGTGACTGATCAATATGACAATGGCTTTTCAATTCCTTAATTCAGCTGTGAAAACAAATGCCAGCACGTTTTCTTCTTCACAAAACTCTTAACAGGACCACTTTACATTTAAAAATAGAACTGTTTAATATCACAGAAAACTATGAATTTAGAAAAGCATGGCATCGACTGATCTTAGGTTTTTGTACAAAATAATTGAAATTTCTTTTGCATTTGTTTGGATTCTTGCTTTCATTAGTCTCGCCTGTTCTTTGAATAAAATGGTAGAATGAAGAATAATCGCAAATGATAACTATTTACGAAGTCACCTTACCCACTATTAGTATGTCATAATAAAGTACAAGCCATCTAACAGCATACTGCCCTAAGGCGCATTAGATTTAAAGTTTAACCATAAGAAATACAAATATTTTAGTGATTTTTGCAAAAATGATCTTCAAGATTTCACGTTTACCTAGTGGAACTTGTAGAACCTGGAATTATTTTTGTACACAATAAAGCGGTATATAGGCACTCGTCAATCACTTGTTAATGCACCCTCTTGCTCCGTTAGGAATCTTGCCTTCCTCTCGAATCTTTGGGATCTGCCTAACTGCTCTAACCGTTGCGTAGCGCCATGCTTTCTTGCACCGCTTCTTTATCAATGTACGTATCGATATATACCAGGAGGCTTTTGTTTTGGTATAAACTACTGCTTTAGGACTACAAGCTTATCCTTGCTTCAGCCTATCATTTGGTTTGGTAGAAACTCATGCTTACTCATTCTATGACGACAAACTTTGCTTAATGTAAGCTGTAATATAGCATAAATTAAATAAATGCTTCATCCTTTGCAATTTAAAATAAGAATATAATATCCAAATGCACATTTTGAAGCAATAAGTATTTGATTCTTACGCAAATTATTTATCTTAAAGTTTAACATTAGTAACACATACTGTTAAATTATTATATACTATGTGTTTAATTTTATAAGCATATTAAATGTCATGCTTAATAATGAATGAATGATTTATTGCTTTAGAATATACCGAGGGTGCCAAAAAAATGTATACACACTTTCACAGTAGGTATCTATTTAATGTATTTCTAAGTTGGACGGAAAATCAACAGAAATGTGTAGTATGATGTTTTGTAAACAGATGTGACTCATATACATTATGACAGCGTTGCTACGTGACAGGTAAATCAACAATGAACAAATGAAGCCAAGATTATCGTAAATTGACAATGAGCAAATGAAGTAGAGATTGTCGTATGATGATGTGTGAACAAATGTGACTCACATTACGTTATGCTAGCGTTGCTACAACAAAATGGAGCCAAGATTATCGTTTGAACAGCGGAAAGCAATTTTGAAGTGAATTTGGAAAACAGAATTTTGTGGAAGTTCAAAGGCAATGGAAACGAGTGTACAGCGTTCTCCGGATCTAACTCCGTTGGACTTCTACCTATGGGGAAATCTGAAGGACTGGCAGCACTTGGGGAAGAAATTGAAACGGCATGTGCTGCAATCGCTGAGGACACTTTCGCAAATGTTGCTCAATCAGTAGTTCAACGTTCTCAGAAGTGTGTCGAGGCCGATAGTGGGCATTTTGAGCAAGTGTTGTAGCTGTAAAAGTCTAAGATGATTAGTGCTCATCATTTTCTGTTTGTGTGAATTCAATTTTGTTATGTTAACACAGTTTTTTCTTTGCTTGAGGTGTACATACATTTTGGTACCCTCTCTATACATATATTGAACTACCCATTCTATTTGGCCCTGGCCACTAAACTGGGCAGTCCACTAAAGTTGACAATTACATGTTAGTACATAGTATTTAATTCTTACATCTATAGTGCTATTCTTACGTTATTATTTCTGTCATCTTTTAACAGTCCATTTCCACTTACTTTTTATTTCTCTAAATATTGCCCAATACTGTTACACCTATCATCTAGAATTTTATTTATATGAGTGTTCCTATTCATTCTATATAATAGAAGCAGTGATAGAAATAAGTGATAGAGAACTTCAAAAATTATGGTCCGATATTTGTTTAAACGGCTGTGACTCATTATAAGAAAAAATTGCGTGCGCACACACCTTTAGATTGAAAATTGTATAATATATGGTAAGCGTTCATTATAAGAGCTCCTGGATATGAAAAACCGTTGTGGAATTCACTCAAATGACTTTCGGAAATGCTAATATCTGGAAACGACTAAGTTGACCCTCCTGAGATATGTCTACCACTGGATGAAAAGTCTCCGCTATTCACCAGGAAGAACAGCAACAGTGAAAATGTTTAAGATTATAGTCATTGATGAAGTTTCGGAGAAGTAATTTTTACGTTTTTATTTAACATTTCTTTTGCTCATTATTAAACTCTGCCTCGTCCTAGCTTGGGGAAAGAAAGCGATTCTTTTTGGTGGAAAATGACTGAAGTTGCCTGTGGCGACCTGCCTCTCTCTGACTGACAGAAACGTACTATTGACATTTTGATTAGGAAGGGTAACAGAACAGAGAGAAATGTTCATTCATTAGCCCAAAGGCAAACCTAATACTGCGCTACCCATTTTAGAAAGGATCGATAGAACATAGGATTTTTTTTAAATAAAAACTTTATGTATTCCGGCATCAAAATATAAATGGCAACAAACGGAGCACGGGTGTGAGAGAGGGGAAAGAGCTATGAGAGGAAATACCCTCAAGCTACAGACGCGCTGTTAGAATTAAGCTTAAGCACATTGATGGATTTGTTTGGGTGTTCATTTTGCCCCAGGATTTGCTCAATTTTTCACCGTAATTCAATGTAATTATATAAATATTTTGTTACAATATTACGTCGGTGTAACCAATGCTCAGATGTGTATGAGAACGTTTGTTTTTAGACTCTATATTTCTCATATGTTCAAAGTATTTCATATGTCCTGCTTGGTCACATAAAATATATTTAAAAATGAAAACAAAATTTTAATAAAAGTCACATTTGGTCTTAGACTAGCCTGCTATTATTCTTTATTATTGTAGTAATGCAATGTAACTATGCAATTAGTTTTCTTATTTTGAAAAGTTTCTTAAGAAAAAACAGATACAATACGAAATTATGACTAGTAAAAATGAACTGGAAAACGTAATGATAAATGCAAAGAAAATTGTAAAACTAAAACATTTCATTCTGTAGTTCTGGTTGCAAGGTAGCAAGTGACAGGATTAGCGATGTGCGGTGTGTCGCTATTGGATTTGCTCTGTACAGATGTTTCGCCCGCTTGTAAACGGCCCTTCCGAGAGGTTAGTTCTCCTTGGAGAGAGCGCTCAGCGTTGGAGTGTTCATTCTGGAACCGATAAGATTCCCATGCATCCGTACCTGCCGCTCCCGTCCTGGTCATTGTTAGTATCTTTCATTTCATCCCTTTCTCCTGAGGTTCACCGCCACGGGTGGCCGAGGTCGTTAAGTCGCGGACTCGTGAGCGGGATGTCTGGGTTCGAATACCGCCAGGACCGTCCTCCTTGACTGAGGTTTTTTCCAGGTTTTCCTCAGTCCTCATAAATGGCAAATGCCGGGGAGGTACCATAAACTTAGGGCTGGAACGTTTCCTTCCTAAAAATAAACCCTTTCCCAATATATCATTTCATCTCATGCATCATCAGTGCACATCGCCTGTGGTGCCTCAGTAGCAAAAACGGGCGTTAAACACCATTCATTCATTCATTCATTCATTAATTCCTGAGGTTCAGTACTATTGAAATAGCCCTCTTTACGCTTCCGTGTCTGAAATATTTCTTTGCTCTGCCAACCCAGTCTAATATTGTGCTCTTCAAAATGTAAAAAAAATTGTGGTAAGACAAATAACTAACAATATCTTTGAACTGCGGATATATATATATATATATATATATATTTGCACACTGCAGCGTAAGGAAGAAGCAATCAACGTATTTCTATCATCGCTTTCATAAAACATCTTATACAAATAAAGAAAATTGCACGAAAACTGACTGTTTAATATTTTCATGTACGCGTGTCAACCTTTCCCAATAAACTTTTCTTGTTTTTCCTCAGTCCTCATAAATAGCAAATGCCGGGGAGCTACCCTAAACTTAGGCCAGGAACGTTTCCTTCCTTAAAAATCCTTTCCCAATATATCTCATGTATCATCAGTGTCCACCGCCTGCGGTGCCTCAGTAGTAAAAACGGCCGTTAAACACAGTTCAAAACACAAACTTTTCTTAATAAAATTGATGTAGAAACTAATACACAGAGTTAATTTATTGATTTGAGAGTTCTTAATGTATTTTACATAATTATTTACCATACATTTTTTTCTATTGTAGGAAAATGTCAAACGACGAGAAGCCGATCGTGGAACAAATACATATGTACCCCAAGGAAAATGCACGTTTGCATCACACGGAGTATTTTCAAGTTGTTCACCAGGAAATTCCGCAGGTAGTGCTACGGCGAGGACAAGCTTTCCACATGGTGATTCGCTTCCAGGGACGTCGAGGTTTCGAGCCCACGAAGGATGATATTAACCTTATCTTCTCTTACGGTAAGCATTGAGTACGATTATCTACCAGTAAAATCTTTATAGTCAATGGTATATATGCATACTTACATTTTTGTACTATTTCAGTTCGATTTCTAAGACTTTGTTGTGGCTGACGCACTCCCTAAGTTTCCTAAGTTACAGCTTTAGCAGTGCCCAAAATACGAAAGTCAGTTTGTAAGATCAGTAACCAACCGTTTTAATGTTTCTGCTCCCAAATTAGTCTCTATACGAAGTCTGTTCAAAAAGTATCGCGAATTTTGAATTTCCGCGGGCTACGTATATTCGATTTTCGATTGTTTTGTGGCGTTATGTTGGTACTCATGTCCCTCACTTATGTTGAAAAGCTCGGCCATTTTGAATTTTCAGTTAATTGTTGACAGCTATTTTGCTTGGACGCGTTTTGGCTCGTCTTCGATTTTTGCCTATTCCAAAAAATGGAACAAACAATCTGTATCAAATTTTGCGTGAAAAAGAAAATTAACTGCGCGGATGCATTCCGAATGTTGACTGTGGCATATGGTGAAGCTACCTTGGACCAAAACAAGTTTATCGGTGGTACAAAATGTTCTCATAGGGTCGAGAAGATGTGAACGACGAAGAGCGTCCCGGACGCCCGAGCTCGTCAACAACAGACGAAAACGTTGAAGTGAAGAAAATATTATTGCCAATCGTCGAATCACCGTTAGAGAAGTTGCTGACGACCTAAACATATCGATTGGCTCGTGCCATTCGATTTTTACCAATGATTTGGGCATGAGACTGGTCGCCGCAAAATTCGTACCAAAGTTGCTCAATTTCGACCATAAACACCATCGCACGAACGTTGCTAAGGAGCTGTTGAACTCTGTCCGCGACGACCCAAATTTGCTCCAGAGGGTCATAACTGGTGACGAATCATGGGTTTATAGTTATGACGTGGAAACTAAAACTCAATCATCCCAATGGATGCTGCCACACGAGCTAAGATCGAAAAAAGCGCGCCAAGTTCGGTCGAATGTGAAGGTTTTGTTTACAGTTTTCCTCGATTGCAGGGGCGTGGTGCATCATGAGTTCTTGCCACAGGGTAGAACGGTCAATAAGGAATATTACCTGCAAGTTATGCGGAATTTACGCGAAGCAATCCGCCAGAAACGCCCGGATTTGTGGAAGAACAAAAATTGACTTTTGCACCATGATAACGCCCCTGCTCACACATCGTTGCTTGTGCGCGAATTTTTGGGCAAAAACAACACACTTATGATGCCGCAGCCACCGTACTCCCCAGACCTGGCCCCCTGTGACCTTTTTTGTTTCCAAAACTGAAGAGGCCTATGAAAGGACGACGCTACGCATGATTGAGGAGATAAAGACGGCATCGAAGGAGGAGCTGAACAAGATCACAAAAAACGATTTTTTAACGTGCTTCGAGTATTGGAAAAAACGTTGACACATGTGTATAATATCTGGTGGGGATTACTTTGAAAGGGGAAAAAATAGATATTCATGAATAAATAAATACTTTTTGAAAAAACACAAATTTCGCGATACTTTTTGAACAGACCTCGTGTAGTAGCTATTACTCCCCTGCATTTACTCAGTTTAAGGATAAGGATATCCTCAACTGAGATGCACCATTGGCACGTTGTTATGCGATGACTCTTTTTAAGAATTTTGAAATACAGAACGTTGAAGAACATTAATCGAGCCTATCCTCATGGGGGTATAAACATTCGCGTTTGGGTATTTTCGCAGAGCGGTTGATCTGTAAACTCCTGATCTAATTTAGACGCTAGGGCTCTTGGTTGAACTAATGATTAAACTGGGACAGACATGGTAGAAGCCATAAGTCAATGTTACAGTACCTATATTGTTTTTAACAAAATAGTCTCTGCAATTCGGATATTAAATCCAATTATATTTTTATGCTTACTTAGCGACGCATTTATGACAGCTTGTAGGTACCACTCGATTAGTTGAATCCTAAAACAGGTGTGGGATAAAACTATTATTATACTCATTTTAATTTAATTTGCTTCTGAACAGAGATGTCTTATTGCTGAATTAGATGGAAGTACCTTTCAATATATCTGCTAGTGTCTAAAACAGGAAAACAATGTATCGAAAATACTAATTCCAACATAGATATTTTTGGTACTTAGGCAAACATTTACTTTTTATGTCATTGAAGGTTATTCAGAGATTCTTCTCTCTCCCTATGGAATTTAAATTAGTTATTAGTTATTAAGTAAAATATAAAACATATTCACTAATTTTTAGGAAATAAAATCAAAAATAAAAATTAAATTAAGTTTAGCAATAAGTCATTTAACATTCAATTTTTTCTTCGTGACCGACGTGAAGCTGTGCAGCGAGTCTTGATGAATCATGTGTGTGTTAGCTATGCAGATAGCACAATGTTTTAAACCCGGACAAGGAGTCGCCCAGAAAGAAAGAAAAATAGACTATATAAGTTTTACATTTCTGTGAATATAGATGCTGACTGCACTAAACTCTTTATTTTAAGTAATCTTTATGACACAGAGTGCATTAAAATAAAATAAAAAGTAAAATTATTTAAGGAAAAATAGAATAGAATAGAAATTTGCAGAATGAACGGAAGTATTAATTTAAAACTTATATTTTGTGTAACAAATTCTCTATGTAAGCGTTTACTGCCTCGTCAAAAGCTATAAATATGAACGATTTGATTAATGAAATAGCCCTGAATCCGCTGGCGCCTAAAAATGCTTAGTATTCACCTATTCAGGTTAAGAGAAAACTGCAGGGAAAAAGAAAAACTTCCAATGAATGCCAATCACTTTGTAAATTGCCTATATGGTGATAATTTGATAAAACGACGATACTTCTTAGATTCAGTAGAAAATGCGAATGAGAGAGAGAGAGAGAGAGAGAGAGAGAGAGAAGTATTAAATCATATTAATTTAATGTTTGAAGTTCTGACTTGGCGTTTCACATTTTAAAGTTCATTTATTATCTAAAATCTACCAAGGTTGCAGTGTACGATAAATGACTTGGGTTCTTCGAAAGGAAAGTCTAAGCTATTAAAATGTTAACTGAACTTTCTGATTGTTAATTACTTTGCTGTTTCGATTTGCAACATTAATATGAAACTCAAACATTTTTTGCAGAAACGCTGATTGAGGGTGGCAAAATATAACTTAAACGTGTTCATTAGGGTATTTATTCCTAAGCAAAGTTGAGGTCAACACTGTTTAACAGCAGGTAGAAACTTATGAACCGTGTTATACCCACACATAGCAGTGATGTTGAAATGTACCTAATAGAGGAAATCAGTAGCTAAGAAGTGATTTCCGTGATCCAGTTTTATTGTATAATTCAGACATGAAGATTTTTAGTTCACGGTAGAGTTATCTACCTTTGAATCATGGCCGAATTCGTGTTTTCATTACGGTGTTCTTGTTGGCGACATTTTCTATTACGGTAAAATTCGCTTTTAACGAATATAGGTAGTCGGAAGCTTTTAGATTTAGCAATATAGGTATGGCAAGATTTAGTTCCAGGTACTTTAGGGGCAGAAAGTAAGTTCAAATTCGAGTACTTTTAGCCAAAGTGGAATAGGAGTACACACAGAATGTAACCTTAAACGTATTTTAATTACGTTGGAATTCGGACCCAGATATTTTTTGAACCACGGTATATCATTTTCCCTTGGCATAGGGGAAATTGTCCCCCATAATTTTGGGTCGTATCTAAATTCCTTTCGAAAATATTTTATCAAAGTGAAATTCAGCTACAAATCAAATAAAATTTAAATTTAGCTTCTCATTTTCAAGACAGCACTAAATATCAATACACAAAATTTAAAAAGGGAGTATTATATATAATCAGAAGAACAACATTATAATTTTACATAGAAATATATATATATATAAAATTAGAAACAGTGCACAATGTATATAATATATATATATATATAAACTCATAAAAAACACTCAGAGGTGCAATATAAAAAGGTTCACATAAAATTTCACACTAAAAACCGTAAAATTGAACACTAAAATCACACTATATTTCGAGCTTGGCTCTTGGTCACGTGATGAAAATGAACTGATTCAGTTCAGTTCATTTTCATCACGTGACCAAGAGCCAAGCTCGAAATATAGTGTGATTTTAGTGTTCAATTTTACGGTTTTTAGTGTGAAATTTTATGTGAACCTTTTTATATTGCACTCTGAGTGTTTTTTATGAGTTTTTATGCTTTTTAGAAGTTTTTATTACTCTATTAATAGTATATATATATACTATATAGTATATATATATATATATATATATATACGTTATACTATTTACATGCGAGACAACTTTCAAATATACCAGAATAAATTACATAATTATGCCAATTATTTTCATATACTCTCGTCTAAAGTAATATCTAATTCCAAGGTAAATGTGTATATGGCACAACGTCCAGCAATTGCAACCAATTGTTGTTTAGAAATAATTTTAAAATTTGTTCTGAATCCCTCATACATTTTTGCTGGCTTCAATGCTGTAGATTTGACTTATGTTTATATTGTAGACTTGCTGTAAAGTTATTCAGATAAAACCAATTATAGATTTGCGCTGGCGTAATTTCCCAAATGTTAAAAATTCAGTAATGTCCATATTTATAAATATGTTTTCTGGAAGTGAATTTCCTTACAAAAGCATGTTTTTCAATATTTTTAGATTAATCTGAAAATAAAATATTTTATTATAACTGTCTACCTCAGACAGAGTTATCTCTATCCGCGATGGAATATGTACACATTACAGACGCCCACGCGTTACCTTGGCAGTAACCACAAGATGACTTGAATCCACTTTAGGTTACGTAAGCTCCCATTTGTAAACATGTTAACATGTTTTATATGGGTTCTTCACTTAGACGTGTATTTCCTTCAATCATACAATGCAACACGATTTATTATTTGAATGCTGACAAGCTCTGTTGCATAACAAGATTTGAAATAGCGGAGAGAAAACTTTTCCTTACTTTTTATTTTTTCATTTGCATACTTATTTTTACTCTGAAGGATAACCACTAAAATTTTTTTTATGCAGTTTCTCTCAGCAACTCCTTTATGTTGCATTCTCTCCTTCAATATCGATTAATCACAATAAATAAACGCTCTAGGCATTTTATTTCTACAAGCGCCATGCATGTTACATACTTGAGAGGATTTATTTCAAAATGAGGTTTAAGCACACTGGGGGGGGGGGGGAGATCACTTTTTCCCTAACACCATGTTGGATATTGTATTTAGTGTAGTATAGAATCAAAGTCAATCCACCGTCGCGGGTGGCTGAGGTCGTTAAGGCGCATACTCTTGAGCGGGAGATCAGGGGTTTGATTCCCACCAGGACCCTGACTGAGAATTTTTCCAGGTTTTCCTCAGTCCTCATAAATGGCAAATGCCGGGTGGTACTCTAAACTAAGAGCCTTCCTTAAAAAAAATCCTTTCCCAATATATCATTTCATCTAATGTATCATCAGTATCTCAGGCGTTAAACACTATTAAAAAAAAGTCGATCCATATCGCACTTAAAGTATACGCTTTTTGGTTTTCAAATTTTTACAATATATTCATTTAGTTGGTTGAATTAGTCCAGTTTCACTACATCACTGAGGACAGAGCAGCAATTTTATCTTAGTGACGTAATCAAAGGACTATTATGTTATTTTGAGAATGTGGAAAAAATTGGATGGAATTGCTAGGGACAGAGGAGAACGTTTCGCTACTTCAGTCTTGCTCAAAAGGCTGTCCGTTTGGGCCTACTCCCCCAATGGGGACACTTGTGTGAGTAGGTATGAGCTAAGGGTGACATGGGCGGCCAGGCTCTACATGAGGTGAAGCAAGAACATACACGAACTCCCTAGAATCTCGGCTCCCGTTTCAAGAAGTTCGAGCCCCTCAGAAGGATTGCTTCCACACCAGACGCCAAGACTGAAACATCTTGAAAGTGCAAGCCACCGTCACACCGCGCCAGCCCATCTCTCCCTAACACTTTCTATCCTGTAATAGAACCAATGGAATGAAATTATATTCAAAGGGAGAACGAGAAGTTGGTAGAAAGGGAAATGTGCATTGCAGCATTTGCCTAGGTGACCAGGAGGAAAATAATAAATAAATAAAATAACTAAGGTCAAGATGGCGGGCTCCCAGGGAGTAGCACCTTCTGAATGCGAGTCCAAGGCATTGCCGTTTGAGTCACCTCGCTCAATTTGTGTAAGAGGTACTTCTCCATCGTGCGGGGTCTTCTCACAACCTGTACCCCTACAGGGCACACAAAGTCCTATAATTATACTGAGATTTAGAGTAGAATTGCACACTCGACATTTTGCAGAACAAAGGGAGCCATCTGCATGTAATTCTGGTAATGAAAAAAGCTCTCAATTGGTAAATTTTCCATTTAAAGAAAAAGTCGAGCACAACAGTGCAGAAAATTCTATTTTTGATCGAAACAGTGCTGAACCTAAATGTCATTGTGATGTAACAAGGTAGGTGCACATCATAAACGTATTACGCTATAAACATGACAATAAAACTACATTGACCGCCTCGGTTGCTTAGTAGTAGCGTTTGCAACTCTTAATTCGGATACCCTGGGTTCGAATCCCAGTCTGATCAAGCTGTCTGGGTAAGGTTTGTTCCGAATTTTTTTCCTAGCTATACAGACATCGCGAGAATACCAATGCAGTAAAAGCGACAATGTCTAAAATACTAAAAAAGGACATTTTAAAGTAAAATAATAAATTTAATTCTTGTCTTTGGCTCTAGAATTTCTTGCATACAGCAAGCAGGGTAATACATACCTATTTAAACATAGCATTAAGGAAAAGTACCCAGTTAATAGACTAAATGTCAATATCAGCTCTCATCAACCGTCTCTGTATTGGGCATACAAAGCTTACTAACTACTAACTACACAAAGTTATCTATTTAACAAGATCCTCTACCCGCAGCACTTGCAATATGGCCCTAATTGTTAAACATCTCAGCAAACAGTAGAACCAATGTCTACAAGCTAACATTCCCTGTGAAATAACAAGAGAATTTGAGATATTTCCTATTCTTTAAACGTAATAAAGGTTTTCAGATTCACTGGACTTTTGAAACAAATTATGTGTAAAAAGATATATTTGACATCAATTTGTAAAAGACCACTCATGTATTAGTCAACATATGTAAAGTTTAAGCTACAATTAACAAATAAACAAAAAAAAGGAAGATTCCTTCTTGGATGAAAGGTTGGTACTATTACTATACTGTAAAATTCGTAACACTGTATGCAGCTGTTTCAGTTTAAAAATAAAGTATTAGGTGTTTACCTCTTTGTCTTATATGCATTGCGATAACAACTCACTGAACTTATAATAGAATGTTTTATTTTAACCAACAGAGTTATGACCACGACTTTTTCTTTCTGGCAACCCATCTAATCAATACAATGAAAAATAAAAGATATATAGACAATTATTTAAACTATGATATCTGCACTGTTGATAATGTTACACATCTTAAATTAACTAATATACATAAGATGAGATTTCTTATTTAATCCCCTCTGAATGTAGTAAGAAAATTAATGAAAACCAAAGTCAAAATTAGTAATTTAATTTGTATTACTCAAATTTGCTTAGGTATTTTCTAAGTTAGTGAAGTTTAAAACTGGGCCCGCCTTGTCTCGTGAGGATAGTTGGGGAGCTGCCCAAGAGGTGCTGGGGAGGTGACGCCTTTCGATCTCGAAAATTTCATGATAGGCAACCATGCGGAGTGTTGACATGCTGATTACATGCCCCCCTGCAATACCTACCTCTATCAACGAAGTCGTAACGGAGGTAGGGGGAGCAGAGGTCGCTACGAGAGGCCTTGGCCCGATCTTAGGCTGTCGGCTAGTAGGAGGAAAAAATTTACATGATATAATTCACGTGTATATATAACTTCGGATTATGCATACTCAAGGTAAACAAAATTATGGTTCTATTAAGTTTAATGAAATAAAGCATAAAACAATTAATGTAATAAATGTAGGTTACAGAAATTAAGAAGATGTAGAATAATTATTGCGTTAAAATAGCAGATGATAGTTTCTTTAAATATTTTCAGACTTTAAATGGATATCAACCAATTAGGCAAGAGTCGTTAACGTTTTGTTTTAAACAATGCCATTGTTCTACAACCTCTTACTTCCCTCGAGAGCATTTTCCAGTCTTAGTAGCAGCGATTGGTATACGATAAAGAACACGAAGATATCATAAAGCAAGCTATAAAGAACTCATAATCATGGTGAGACCTGGTACCTAATCGAAGATGTGCAGATACATTTTGAAAACGCAAAACTAATTATGTTGGAGCAGAACTACTAAAAAAGGATTATGAGAAGGCAGGACTCGACGATCTTTTAGTCTTAACCATGAAAGAGTTAAAAGGGGGAGGCATGATCATATTCCAACAATATTGCATACACAACGAATACACGTTGTAGTGTTGCTCATTTTTGCTTTAAGGTTCGTTAAAATAAACATCACAATAGTCAAAGTGCGGTATTACCAGTGTTTACCCTAAGATTAGTTTGAATTTATCACGAACAAAATAATTTAATCGCTTCAGTTAATAAATAATTAACTTTTTTTAAAAAAATCTGATTCAGTTGATCTTCAATTCCAGTGACCGTCCATGAAAAATCTTTGGTTTTTCGCAATCGAGCTATCGGTCTTGGTGGTATAGTGGTAACCATTGCCTCATAAACCCAAGGCCATGATCGATGGATTTTTTTGGGCGTAAAATACTAAGTGTGGCTTCCTTCGAACGGGAAGTCCCGTGTTGTACATTTACGACACGTAAAAGAACCTCAAGCCTGAAAGAAGAGGCCTCTGAGCAAAATTTGTCGGCCGTTTCACGCCCTGAATTGAATGGGACACTGATGATCTGAGATGTTAAAGAGCGTCCGAAAATAAATCAAACCAAGAACAACCGAGCTGTATGGAATGAGAGTATCATTTGCAAGAATCGGTAGCAATTTTTGACTATTACATCTCGATCTTGGTGCTCTAATAAATATATTTATATATCGTCTTCGTAGATATAATGTCATCTATGAATTAGATTAGAGAATATGTTAATATAAACGTGGAATAGTCGCAGTCCAAACACAGCCTTGAAGAACCTCAGACTTCACAGTGTTTAAAGAAATATGTGCAGATTTCTTAAGAAAACAAAGAAACAAACATTTTAAATTAATTTTATCAAAATATTGTTATGCTCTATGGTGCTTCTTCTAAAGCAATCTCTTTTTATAATGCAGCATTACATTGGTTTCTTTAATAATCATAAATGCTTTCACCTATTAGTTTTGATGGTATCTATGTCGAAGTTGGTAAATATATCTGTTGCATTGATGTATAAATGATACAACTAATAAAAATACAAGTTTAATGGCTATTCTTTTTGTTTATAAGTGACTCATATAAGTGTAACATTGCAACAAATGTTGAAGCTCATATTCTAATAATTGTTTCAAACTCATAGTCGAATTAGACATTTTAACATCGAACCATGTTTATAGCAGGTGTTCATAATATGCATCCAATGAAGAAAGTGAATACTGTGTAGATTTTATTATATCTCGATGAGTAAAATGGTTTTCATGCAGGTCACTATTGGAATTGCATTGAAGCTTTGCTCGAATATCAGGGCATTAGGAAACTAATATCCTATGATGACGTAATGTTTGTTCCCAGGTAATCATGAAACACATTAATAATTCGTATGGTTTGTTTACAGGACCCGATCCCCCAAGGAAGGGAATCAAGGTTGTCGTCCCTACAGTTGACAAGCAGGCTCCTGAGGATCCTCAAGATTGGCACGCCAGGATCTTGGGGAGGGATACAAACTCCGTCAATGTGGAGGTGAGTACTAACTCAATGTCAGATACAAGTAAATAACATCTAAACGTTTTTTTCCCGTGGCTTAGAACGTTTTTTCTTAATGCAAGCTGCTGTCAACGTAAGTGAGCCTAGTAGTATACTTAAAATAACTCGCTTTCGGAAGTCCTGGGTTCAAATCTCTTGGGTTCGGCCATTTTGACGTCGGTTTTCTTCGGGATTTCCTCTGGATGCTTAGTTGGAGCTAGGATGGATATTTCATGTCCATGACTTTCCGATCTCCCATTTCATATCATTTCATTCCGTTGATTCTGATTCAGTGTCGAAAGTGAGAGGACGAGTTCAGCTGGTGCGGCGTGACAGTGACTTGCGCTTTAGAAATACAAGTGACCCTTCAGGGGCTCAAACTGTTTGTAGGTGTCAGGCTCCACTAGCATCGAGGTGATCTAACTGTAAAAAATGTTAAGGACCCTATCCACGTCCGTGCATCACCGCACATGGATCCTGGTCCCTCGGTGTCTCCTTCACCTCTCTCCGGAGATTCCTCATCTAGGGGCTTAGGCACAAGCGATCAGCCCTTGAGCTAGGCTAAAGTACCGAATAACTTGCTCCCCCTAACAGTCCAATACAATCCAATACTCTTTATAGAGATGAACTGCTAAAAGCTCAGCTTTAGAATTGCACTTAAAGAACGATTTTATATTGTTTATGTAAACAAAAATATATGTTTAAGGCAAACTATTATTTAAAATAGATATAAAGGTTCTAATAGGTTATGGATTCAAAATTACTATGCGAGAATCTACTCGGTTACTGCGGAACTGGTCCTAAGTGTGTAGTTTAAATTTTAAATCATCCAAATTCAGGAGTATATGAAAAAAATATTTCTAACAGTTATCCATCTAAGAAGTCCACGGGCTTAATTATAAAATTCATTCAAATTAAATATGTTAAATTATATGAAATTAATATATTTTATGATCAACATATATTTATAAACTGCGTTTAATATACTGCTTAACTACTGAATATAAAAGTAATCACGTGCACTTTCTAAGCAGTTCGCAATTTACCTATGCTCTCTACAGTTGCTTACTGAGTCAAAGTTACCTTAATCTAAGAATACAGCATTATTTTGCTGTATGATAACATAGGTTCACAGGTGCAAACAGGTGCTGAACAATTCTTTACCAGCCTCTGTGCAGCCCGTATGTTTCGCCCTAAAACTATCACGTTTTTCAGCTCTTAAAAACGACTCAGAATGGACGTCATTTACTTTCGTTTAAGAGGTCCATTATAAGGAAAATATAATTGTAACAGTGAACATTTCGTACTTCTTTTTATATAGACGGTTACTGCTTTTTGGACTAAGTATTTTAAAGTACATGAATGTTTTTCTTCAGGGCAAGGTTTATTTATAATCAAACGTGCTGTTTTATACAGTAACGTATGTTTCATTAGGATGATGCACATAACCATTTGTTCATTTAATATTAACTATTAAGTTGCATAACATAATGAGAATCAAAAACGACTGTCGTATCAACTTAGAATCAATACAGGGTGATTAAAAATTCGAAGGTAATGGATAATTCCATTACTAACACATATAGCAAACAAAATAAATGGGAAATACAGCTACTACATTACCAGGGACACACTGTTGGCAACATTGGGAATGAGGAATATGTGTTGGGCATATATGGTCGTGTACATATGGCCAAGAATAGTCAAAGTTTCAGTCAGTAGCTTGCTGCAGTCCTGCATTGCGTGTGTTTTATTTTTTGGAGAAGGGGTAGCGAGTGCTATTAGTCATTGTGCAGCAAACTATGTTGTATACAATTCAGGAAAAACTCGAACGTCGGACTTTTGAATTATTCTGTACAAAGAAACGTGACTGTTGAAATAGTAAAATGCTGAAAATATAGAACGAGAACAAAAATGATGCTGACTATGAAATATTTATAATGATTTTTCTTGTTGCTTCTCGTGAGTTTTCAAATGAATGAGTGATTGAACGATGTGAGTGTTATGAATGGAGTGAAGAATTCTTCCGTTTTAAAAAAGGAAGCAAGGAAAGATTATACAAAATGCAAAGAGGGAAATACATTTCAACTTTTTCATTTCTTCTTACGGTTTCTTTTTACTAATTTACATTGTTTGCTGTGTCGGTCCTGGTGGTGTAGTGGTTACCATATTTTCCTTCTAAACCCAAGAACGCGGGTTCAAACCCGGCTAGGGTCGATGGCTTTTTTCGGGGTGTAAAATCCTAAGTATGGCTTCCTTCGGAAGGGAAGTAAAGCCTTGGGTCCCGTGTCGTACATTTACGACACGAAAAAGAATCTCAAGCCTGAAAGAAGAGGCCTCTGAGGAAAATTTGTCGGCCATTTCACGCCCTGAATAGAATGGGACGCTGATGACCTTAGATGTTAAAGAGCGTCCGTAAATAAAATAAAGCCTCATTGTTTGCTGTTTCTTGCGCCTCGTTTATCTTTGCCACTAGTAAGAGCATTCTAGTAATCGTAACCTAGTTATACTTTTGTTCTTCTACCTCGGATTAAAAAATAATTAAAACGAAGCCTTTATTGTTATCCATATATACCACAACTTGAAAACTACAATTATGGATTATTTTTATTACATAAGTTTGAAGTTTTGTATTATGTGCACACTGCAATCGGACCATTGGTCCCGTTTCGTAGATTTACGGCACGTAAGAGAACCTTAAACGTGAAAGACGAGGCCTCTTAGCTAAATTATCGGCCGTTTCATGCCCTGAATTAAATTGGGACGCTAATGGCTAAAGATGTTAAAGAGCGTTCTTAAAATAAATCCAATAATAATAATAATAATAATAATAATAATAATAATAATAATAATAATTCTTTTATAGTGTAAGATGGCACATATAATTTTAATATTATTTGCTGCAATTTGTACTCTTACGTTCGTCAGAGAGATGTACCTAGCAGTTTTTTTAAACTTAAATCTTTTATGCAAACCTCATTGGCTTCCACATCCCCTCCTCATTTTCTAAAATGTATCGATAATGATGGTACAGATTACGCGTTTTTGACATCGCAACCACTCTAGAGTTGAAATAATTTTTACATTTAATCATTTGAAAAGAGAAGATGCAGTTAAGCCTTATACATAATACATTTAGCTAACTTATAGATCTTATAGATTTTACATTATAAGGCAACTTTACCACTGTATCGCTAGTGTGGTTGTTGACAACACATGAGGTGTGTGGGAAGAGACGAGCGACGGGATCAAACGCATGGTAGTAGCATTCAAGTGTTATAAACAGTTCTCTCTCTCTCCAACGGGCTGTTTGTGACGTCATGGTGTGAAGTGTCAAAGCACACAGTGTGGGGCTGACTTAAGCTATCAAAGTCCATTATTTGCATCACATAAATCGTAAGCCACAAAGTGGATATTACTTTATTAACAACTTCAATTCTCATTATTAGGATTTAAATTAATTCTAAAGCAACAATCTGTTAAAATACTAACCTGTGTTTAAATACGAACATTGGCCCTTTTTCTTATTTATACTTAACTCTACCTGCATTTTGTAGTCAATTATTGTTATAATAACTGTCTTATTTTTTTCCCCCTTCTTCTGTTGTTACATACTTTCATAAAATTCTTTCTGGCTAAATAAGTAAACACAGTTGTTTTCGGTTAGATATCGTTTCTCTGTGTTTTTTCTCTTGTTTATGGCCTTCATCCTAATAAATGTGCGTATTCGAACAAACCATTTAATAGCACATCCAGATATTTATATGTCAATTTATCGATGAGAGCTTCATTACATTTGAAAATTTAAGTCTTCCTACTGATGACAGAATGAAGTCACTGTTCTGTTTGTTAAATAACCATCCTTTAAAAGCGATGACAGCCAATTTTTTCTGCAGGAACGCATTTAAAATATTTTCAGCTTTTCAGAACATACAACTTGTTTCTTGTAGATAATCTAGTTGCTCAATGAGTTTGTCAACACGGTCATGAAAACAACTCATTTTCCTCATATGCTTGCTCGTCTCTTTACTGAGAACTATTGCACTAAAAGTAATGCTGGTACCTCGTGCATAATTCTCAGACGCCAGAACTCAAAAACATTTATGCTTCTTGTTTCTTGTAAAAAGAGAAATTGCTACTTCTATTTTATTTTCATTTCTGTTTGGAAGCCCTTATTGTCTTCGTTTGTAAACCTGTTGATTTCTCGATGCAAGCAACTAGACAATTTTAAATATATCTGTGTGGTAAACTGTACTTTTTAACCCTCGATACTTATTTATGTTATTGTATAATTTATCCCACATCACATTATATCGTTAATATCTGGAAAGAAATTATTCTAAACATTCCAGTAACATAAACTGCTTTCTTTGGCCATTTCACTTATTATTATTTTTTAGAAGTATATTTTAATCACTATTTTTCTCATATATGACTTGGGATATATATGCCTCCTGCAAGATATTGAGATTACGTCTTAATATCTTTTAAGGATGCAGTTAGAGAAGTCCCGTTTTCAAATTTCTTTTGTAATCTTCCTTGTCAAAATGCACGGACGTATCCCTGCAGAGAAACGGTCTGCACTTATACGTAGCTGAGCCCATCTGAATTTTACCTTAGTATCTTTAGGAAATCTACGATACAAAATATCTGATGCTTTTGTTTTCCTATCATGATTGACGGAAAACAGTCCTTCTTAATAATATTTAGCATTTAAAAGAAGCATATACAAACAAAACTCATTACAAACAATGTTATTTACACAAGCAAGAGTCAGTTAGCCATGCTGAACTTGCTAACGTCACAAGCAGGAAATGTTACTGCGCATCCCGGCCATAATCTTCCGTATTACGCCACATCCCTACTTCAATGAAGTATCTTTCCGCAGCAACTGTACAGAGCATAACACAGAGACAATTAGTTACTGAATTCGCTATCGGTAAAGTAAGTCGAAACGTTTAATATATGAGAAAGGCAGTTGGTAAATGTATTCACATATCTGTTACTATTTCTTTATAGAAATATTTTTGTTCAGAATACTGCCAGACTTAGTATGTTCTTTCGTGTTTGGAAATGGGCCGCAAAGATCCAATACAGAGCTACAGAGAATTATTTTGAAAGATAAATTCTCTAATAAAGATAGGAACTTTTATGAATGCCTCCTCATGTTCTAGATGTGCCTGAAATCACTTGTATTTCCTTGTTCTTCTTCCAGGGCTAGATGAGCAGAGTTAAATAGAACAAAATTATTTCAATGCCGGGTTCAAAATTTCCGAAAGTTTAAAGCATATTGTAGCCTATTCTTAGCATTGTAATGTTATTTAAAAACGCTTTTCTATACCTCTGCGTTGACACCTCTATGGAAAATGTCCAATTGTTTGCTTCTGAATTGAATGCGTTGCTTTCAATTTTCGGCACTCAGAGTATTTTTAAAAACTATAGTGGTTTGTAAGGAGGCCCATTAACCCTTGTGAAGACAACTGAGGAGTTGCTTGATTCGAGAACTAGCAAATCAGATCCGATAAGCAGAGCATTAAGTTTCTGATAACCGCGTCATTGATTTCTTGGAGCTTTAGTGTGAGGTATCATTTCTACACCAGAATGCTACATGTTACTGCATTTTAAAGACATTAAAATGCTTTATTTTTTGATGAGGAGAGCTATAAAATACCGTGTACTACTCAGTTGCATTATAAAAACAAATGTGAAGCCTTACAAAACAACTTTGCAAACATCGTTGAATAATCAATAGTAGGAATATCATATTCAGTAGAAGAAAATATTGCTTTGAAAAATAGAGGTAGGCAAAAGATATATCAAAATGTATAATGCTGCTTCCAATATTCGCTATGAGTAATAGAATTTGAAGAAAGTATCAAATAGGAACGATGGTGTTAATAGTGAAGTATTTTAACAAAGCTTTAAGGGAAAATATTATAGATACTTTTGGATATAGAAGCTTTAAATAGTTAATTAAAAAGCCTGCTAAATCTTTTGAGGGTAAAGACCTTTTACTTAGTTCAGGGTATAGCTAGTTAATAGTCATTAGGCTCTAAGTAACTTGTATCTGTCCTCTAGTAGAACTATCCAGTTTACAAGTTTTATTCTTCCGCTTTATAGCTATGAAAGTTCTTTCCAATGATTTTCACATATGTCTTATCTGTGCACTTCTTGATATTCCACATTCTTGAACAAATCGCTTCGGCGTTCTCCCTGCTCTTCTTCCCATCCTCGGATGCTACACGTTCTGTGTGTCCAGTGGAAGTTGAGATGACCTCCTTCCATTTCCAGACTATCGCTTGGCCATGCCTTTCGTAAAACCGATTTTCTTAGTTGGAAGACCTGAAGCTTTTCTTTTGTTTTCTGATAGTGGCCACGTTTGATATCTACATTGTAGCACTGGATACACAGATTTCTAGAAATGCTTTCTTCGACAAATTTTAGAGAACAGACTTTATTCCATCATAGTCCAATTTATATTATTATCTATTTCTCAGATTGTGGAATGATACAATCTGGCCTAAATAAATGTATTCTTGAATGGTAACAGCCAGCCAGCGAATAAAATTGTTTACAAACTTTTATCCTAGATCCTGTTAGAGTGAAAATAACTGGAAACTATGAAGGAGGTCTGATGATGTAAATTCATTTATATTGTATCAATGAAAACAATTCCAGACTCTATCTAATTATTATGCTTTAGTAAAATGATATCTTTTCAATAATTAAAAAGTATAACATTTTCCTTTTTGTAGGTTCGTAGCCCAGTGGACATTCCAGTTGGACAATGGGCACTACAAGTGGAAATAAAAAGCAAGGGTCACACTAAATCAGAGGCAAAATTCTACAAATATGAAGATGTAATTTATTTCCTTTTCAATCCATGGAATAAAGGTAAGAGCACCATAATTACAGACATGAGCACTAATAATGTTTACCTTACCCAAACTTGCTGATTATCTACTCTCTCGTTTTAGGTAGACACTAATTTAAATTGGGAAATGTCATAGCTGGTCATCTTTAAGTTTTAGCTCTGTGATACATTTTTCAAGCACAAAAACTGTTTTGCACAGTAAAGTATAATTTTTAAATTGATAAAACGTTATATAACTTTAATTGTACAAATTAAAAACAAAGTTTTACCCTATATGTTATGTTATATCATGCGAAGTGCTAGTAAAAATGATTAAACCTTGATTTAAATAAATTATATAACAAATTTAACATCTTTGTTTATCCTTTACATAAATGAAAAGATAAAACATTTGATAAATATTATTTTTTCTGTAAAAATGATGGAAATTTCTTTGGTAAATAATATATACAAAAGTTTTTCTTTTAGATAAGGTTTAATTTACGAAACTTACCCATAACTATTAAGCGAAAAGCAATACATTCCTCAGATTGTTAGATCGCCTGTGGTGCCTCTGTAGCAAAAATGGGAGTTAAACACAATTCATTCATTCGATTGTTAGGCCAAAATAGTACATGTCTGATTTTTGTTTAAAATTTACAGAAATTATCAAGAATAAGTTGCACTTTATCCTGGTGAATGAGAAAATGAATAAATGGTGTTTAATGCCCATTTTTGCCACAAAGGCACCACAGGCGATTATCCTGGCCAGTCTACAGCTCCAAGCTCTAGTTACATAAACATTTCAAGAAATTGTCTGCTCCATTTAATTTTTTAGATTCTAGACTGGGAATGCACTACATATTCCTACATACAGCGACCATCAATGTTGTATTTTTTCTACTTGAGAATTCTTTGAATTTATGTGCGATACATTTTCAGTCTAGTACCTAAGCAGTTAAATAGGACACAACTCTTAAAGTTCGGAATTTTTATCAATCCAGTATAAACTGCAATTTATTGTTGATAATTGTGCACAAAATACAAACGTACATGTACTGTTTAGCCTAACAATTAGGGGAATGTTTTGCTTTTGTCTAATGATCATGGAAATTTTCTGAAAAGGATCTGAAAGTCCAAGTACTACGTATAACCATATTTTGTAAACTGCTTTGTCTTGAATTGTGCACAAAAATATATCACTGACATTCTAAATACATTTTCCATTTTACAAATATGCAACTTTGTGCTAGAATTGCACGTTACAATAATTGTTGTATCATTGCATGATAAACCTTTATGCGAACTTCATTTTGGTAAAAATAGTACATCAATAGAGCGCTTCGTTTCAGATACATTTGTGGTGGTAGTTTTAGGTGATTTACTCTATATGTATGTTACCTCATTAAAGAAAAAAGTGACTTTTAACCTAGTTGTAATTTTGGAAGCAAAACTATAAGTGCTTCTAACTAAACTATCTTAAATTTCCTGAAAATCTGTTGTAATGATGATCATCAAAGTATCTAAATGTAATATTTATTTATCAAATCATGCAACTGCATAATTCCATGGAACCATGTACTGGTCTTTGGTTTGTCACATCATCCGTGTTTCAGTGCACGACCTTCTCCAGTTTAAAAGGGAAGTGAAAAAAATGATAAAAAACGATGCCTGAAATTGCTTTGATAAAAAATTGCAGCTGCCAAGTTAGTTTTGCATTCTTATTTCAACATTTTGCTCATGGACACAAAAAACTGTTAATGTGTAGGCTTGCGGTTGGGCACATTTCATTCAGGCTGATGTACATCACAGTCGAATGCCCTCAGCCACGTTTGGTAGATTAGTCCAACCAGCTATATATTACAATGGTGACGTTCCGTAGAGCAATTTAATAACAGCTGAATATGGAGGCTGATACCCGAAACGTTTTCCAAACCATCCACCAATTAAATTTCCACTATAATTTAATCCCTAATCAACTGTTGTTACTTTCGCAACGCAGTACCACCATCAAAACAAACTGTGGCAGAGCGTTATTAATACTCGCTAGAGAAAGAACACCGAAGCAGAACGCTTTTAATTATCACAGGAATTTTTTATAGTATAACCTTTAATGAGCATAATTGGTGGATAGAACGCTTTATATGTGACAACAGTGATTTACAAATGTGTTTTATATGCTATAGAAGTTATCAGTCCGTTTATTTTCTTCATGATATTTCTTGACATACTTAGTACTGTATTCCAGGCACAACTTTTGATATCCAAGAGAAACTTGTATGCTAATTACGTTTCTGCTGATTTGTGTTCTCGGTTATGATGCTAGTTTCCGCAAATTTAATCTTTTTTATTGTACTAAGATATTAGGGAATTCTTACGTTTTGCAAGTGTAGTCGGTGTTAACTTTACATTGAAAACCTTAAGTTGGGGTTATCCTTCTTACCTTATGCTATTATACCGGTACGCATATCATTATTTTAGATCTTTTATAAGTGATATGTAGCGACTGGATTTTAATGCAAACTCCCATTTCTTCTCTTCTGTCAGAAGGTATGCTCATTGGCATGTTTCCAAATTTATAAATTTTCAAGAATTTAAACAATATTTTATGTTGTATATAATGAATATTTTGCCTGTCTTGTCAATAAGCATAATATTTTAACAGTTTGCAAATTATGCTGCATTTTTGCCTATTTTGCAAGTATATTTCATAAATATAATTTTATGTTATTATTTTATCTTCATAGTTTATTTACAAATGCAATATATCCGAATAATATTTGCCATAGATTCAGTCTTGAAACTTGGCAGCATTGATGGTAGCTCACACGAAACGCAATCAATAGGTCACGTCACATTGGTTGATCCCCTCGCCTTATCTAGTCTAGCCATCCCCTCATGTTATTAAGGTGGCTGTTAAGGAGTTCTCGAAATTGAGTTCAAGTGTGGTGGTTATAGTTATATGTAATATTCAATTTAGTTTCAATTTTATTGTTTAATATCTCTGAAGATTTATAAAAATGTAATCTAGTAATTTTCACTCAAAATATTCAACCATTAATAGTTTTGCAAATTGAAGAGTTTTAACTCACTGGGGAACATGGTTTGTACATATGTATAACTTACACCGAACATTTGGAAACAGTTAAGAATGTAGTGAATATATTTGATTTAAATTATTATTCATAGGTTAAAATTTCTCAAGATATATTAAAGAACACAGAAGTACAAACTAACCTTTCTTACATATGTGCACATTTCTTTCCGTTATTACTTGTTTGGAAAGCAACATATTGATGCGCCAGTTGTTAATGTACTTCAAAATCGCTGTATCCAAATTAAATTCGGTACCTGGAAGTGCTGGCAATGTACTGAAGTTGAAAGTACATAGACTAAAAAAAACAGGATATGATCAATGTGTGAGATTGAAGAAATCTTAGTAGTTCGGAACTGCCTACTGAAATACCACTAAAGCAGATCAAAGTGCGGCTTTCTTTTGTATATGCACCCCTAAGTTCCTGTGAAATTATATAAAATTTCGTTAAATTTTTATTTTATATCAATATAACTTAATGCTTTTTATATTGCCATATGTATGCAAATTATGGAAGTTTTCAATACATATATTAAAGGGATTATTAGAGCATGAAATTCCTGTCCCTAGGGATATGTTAAAACACTTCCTCCTGGACAGTCGAGCACGTGTGCTATATATATATATCAAGTCATAGTAAGCATTACATGAACTTTGTATTATATTCATATGACTCTGTGATTTTAAAACAATTGAACATGCGATTTACATAAAACATTGCATCTAACAGGGGAAATATTTCGGCTGGATCAGACCAGACCAATTAAACCATTCTAAATGTAACTGTAATGATAATTTTTCCGCCAAATAACATAAAAATTATGTAACCGGCAGCGCGTACGCCTCGGCCTCTTTAAATGCGCAACCTATGAGATTGACTGTTCCTCTTCTGTTAAGACACAGACACGTAAGCGGGAGGTCTGCTCTC
The DNA here is from genome assembly GCA_030762175.1 of Metallyticus violacea. Lineage (NCBI taxonomy): Eukaryota > Metazoa > Arthropoda > Insecta > Mantodea > Metallyticidae > Metallyticus > Metallyticus violacea. The sequence goes on along the minus strand of CM060832.1, from coordinate 51,539,733 downwards.
ACCCGCCAGGACTATCCTCTGACTGAACTTTTTTCCAGGTTTACCTCAGTTCCCATAAATGGCAAACACCGAGGAGGTACCCTAAACTTACACCTGGAACGTTTCCTTCCATTAAAAAATATCATCCATTCTCGTATGTTAATGTTACCGCCTATGTGCCTCAGCACTAAAAACGGGCATTAAAACACAAGATTAGTAATGTTAAACAAGAGACCAATGGTTTGTTCTTTATTACTGAACTATTCACAGATGGCCTGTATCTCATACTGAATAAGCAGGAAAATATTTAATTATTTTCATTGCGAACCGTATAGAAATATTAGAATCCCATAATTTAAGAATTCTAAAAATGTTTTAATGTGTTTTCCTTGATGTTCTAATAAGGTAGCTCTGTATGATATACTGTCTTTTAGGGTTTTCTGTGGAGATATTGTGTTAGTACTGGAACTGTCAATTTATATCTGTCATCTTCACTTTCAGCAACTTTAGTATTACTATACCCTGCTGAAATGTGTATACATTTCCATCAGCGAAATATAATGTTTTTATCCAAGAAGATGGGTATTTTTTCCCTATTGCTAATATCACTTGACTCCAGTAAATTGCAAACTGATATGTAGTTATAATCTCTAATATATTAATCACATTAATTACATGAGTATTTATACTTTTGAAATGGTCTGTATTAGTTTTTACACTACTTTTTCTTACAGCTCACTGACACTAGTATAAGCAAGTTCATGAAATCTCACCGCTGTGCCGCCTCGAGCCGTCTACCTATTTTTAACAATTTTATTTTTAAAGTTATAAATCATTATATGGCAAAAAAGATGAATCCTTACACCAAAGTAAAACATTTTTGCCTCTGGAACAATAACAACTATTTCTTGTCAATTGAAATACTAGAAACCTAACTGTCCTTTAAATTAGTCTATCGGGTCTCAGTTTTTATTTATATTCGATTCCCTACAATGACAAGCTAACACTGTTATGTACGGTGTATACTAAGCCTTTATTACCAACATTTTGTAGAATGGACACAAAATAAGTGATCATATGTAGTTTAAAACATAATTATTATGCTTGTATTGGTGGGTTTCCTAATCTCTAAATGTATTGTGTGTTTCGCGTACAACGTTGTTACCGAAAGTCTTTTTTGGGTGGTAGAGACAAAGCGGAAGTTTGCATTCAAAGTAGTGTAGATTTTAAGAGATAAATATAATTATAAATAATCAATATATCATTGACTCTTTTAAATTTTTGTTATTTCATTTGGAATTTTGGTTTGATGATTTAGTCTAGTACTGTATTTGAAGCATTATAGTGGTGTGTTAATGTTGGTAGGTGTAATGACTTGTTTCTGTGTTCAGCATGGATAAAATTAAGGGACATCAGTGTCGTAATCAAGATAAAAAATGTGCCTCAAAACATTGTTACATTACTCCTGCTTGTATAATTAATTTGAGAAAGCTGTTATATATATTTTGGCGGGAACAACAAAATTACGAGCTATAATGACTTGATAACAAAAGAAAACAAAATCCAATGTTATTATCTAAATGTCATTTGAAGAAACTGGTGGTAACAGCAGTGATGATTCAAATAAGCCCTTAAATTTAAATGATTCAACCACGAGCCCTCCATCACTAGAAACGTAACAGTTGTTCGTTTAATCCAATTTAGATTTAAATTTGTGGAAAAAAGCATCTTAACCTCAAGGTTACAACAGTAAAATATGCTTACGGAAACTACTATAATTACAGTCTATAAGAAGCGGCGTGATTTATTTCTCAGTTTGGCATATGCAAAGTTATAGGAGGGATTTTCGTTGGCCTGCCTATAAGGGAGCTTTCAAAAGAACTGCCATCCTGGCGTGCTTTCAGGGTAGTGTTAGAATAGTTTCATGACAATAGAAAAAATGAACAATAGAATCTTTAGAGGACACATTATTACAATATAATAAAAAAATGGACCGTAAGATGTCACTAAAAGTGCATTTCCTACATTCACACTCGACTTTTTCCCTGAAAATTTGGGTGCTGTAACTGATGAACAGGGGGAGAGTTTTCATCAGGACATAGCCACATTGAAAAACGTCGGGAGATTATTGGTAACCACCAATAATCTGAAGAGGGGTGGAATTCTGACAGTCACAGAGACAGTCACTAGGCAACAAGCATCTTTAGGACCTATGAAGATGTGTGTTTTGTTATTTCTTTGTCGGTTTTAAATCCGTTTATATATTATGACAAACAAGTACCTTTCATCGTCCTAAAATAGCAAAATTCAATTGACATTTAAATTGCCAATTTAAAGGTATACACGTTGATTTTTCAAGGGTATCTTATGAACTAAGTCTAACAGATAAACCCAAAGTCATTTTCGTAATCAGAGCATCGTTTTCCATTAGAAGAAGCTATTTTCACTCTGAAGGTATGAGAAAAAATATGTTCCTTAGTGTTGTCACAAGGAATATCATGAGAGGGTCTGAGATTACTGATAAATTAATAAACTTAGTGAGTAAATTTACCTGGAAAGCTTAGACCAACGAATGATATTTATTAGGACTATTTTACAAATAAAATAATTATTTAAATATAATTCCTCTAAACTTGGCGTACAAAAATGTAATAATTGTACATTTGTATTTCGCCTTTTAAAGCAATCTTGCCGATTGTCAGTAATGGCAACAGAGAAGAACAAAATACGGGTTTAGGAGTATTTCATGAACAGAATAAGAATAAAATGTATACATATTTTAAATTCCGTACAGAATATTGACACATATAAAATGTTATAATTATGAATGTTATAATTATGAATATTCTATGCAGAAACCGTGAGACTGAAATGGTCAAAAGTCGACTATTACAGTCGCTACCGTTCGATTTTCTAATACCAACTGAGAAAAAAATATATCATACAATGTTTCTATTTTTCTTTGTATTCTGTGGTTTGGAATTCCTAATGATAAGATAAATTTGTACATTTGATGCATCACCATAACGCTTTGAAGAATCCTCCATTTTACGTTATGATAGTCGATTGTCCATTTTGGCTGATATTAATAGCTCCCCATCGCCTCTTGCAAAAGTGGTCAGTAATGCGTGCTCAGGAATTATATAGTGGAGGTATAGAGTTGGCTATACTGACCACAAGGCAAATGCACGTCGCGTGATAAAACGGATTTGATAATTTTTTTCGATAATTTCACTCCGAATTCCGGCTGTGATTGGCCAAAACTCAAAATATGTTTTGTTTCATTGGTCCATTTTAAGCTGACGTCAGATGAGTGAATAGTCAGTGTAAAGTCTGCCTTATTTGATATAATTATCCTAGAGTCTCCCATCTATTCGTCACATAGTTTATTATTTCTAGAAGCTTTTCAGTTGGGAAACATTTTATTGATAGCTAAAATACTTAATATTGGTTTGTCTTCCCCATCACCTTTTCCGTCGCCTTGTAAGAGAAGTTTTGCCTTTCCGTATACAATTCTGTAAATGTATTTGTTGGTTTTTGCTCGGAATTTCTGACTACTTGTTTACTTTTTTCCTTTCTACTGATTCGACGTCAAGAGTTACGTAACTTCAGATGTACTAAAACTTTTCATTATAATATAATGGAGATGGATCTTTCATTCCTTACGATTACGTAAATTTGCTGCAATAAGAGCCGCTTTTTAAAAGACTAGGAAAAGTAATTGTTATCTGAGAAATCTTGAATGTCTACTTTTGGCCACTGTATATACCTTACGTCATTAGTAATGAAATGAATGAATAGTGTTTACGCCCGTTTTTGCTAGAGAGACACCGCAGGCAATGGATACTGAAAATACATGAGATGAAATGATATATTGGGAAATTATTTTTTACGAAAGGAAACGTTGCAGATCTAAGTTTAGGGTGCCTCCTCGACATTTGCCATTTATGAGGACTGAGGAAAACCTGGTAAAAAGCTTAATCAAGGAGGATGGGTCTGGCGAGATTCGAACCCCAGACCTCACGAGTCCGAGCCTTAACGACCTGGCCACCCGTGGCGGTTGCGTCTTTAGTGAAGAATACACTGCATGTTACATGAGCTCTGCAGTTTCTCAGTGTTAAGAGAATAGGCATTGAGGACCATCACTCACTTTTCACGCAAGAGTAATGGGGCACAGAGAGGAATTTAGTTAGGCAAAATATTTTTTGGGATTGTAAACAGAAAATGATAAAACTATGAGATATAAATAACTCATTTCATAGGAGAACGTTATAAAATTCTGTAATATTCTATTGTATATAATACAACACTTAAATAACAGTTTAAAACTCTACAAAAACATATACATTTTAATTTGTCCTAAAATGCGCATATTTTAAAGGAGAAAGACCATTTACGGAATAATTGGAAATCCTGCAAATCTCCATCATGTTCTAACATTTTAATATATGTTATCTCTACATTTAAATTCTCATCCACATTCATGAAAGTGCTATTTTAAAAACTTAAATTTGTTCTGCTTAAACTTTAATAATTAAATTATCATTTATAATGTGAATACTTCTTAAAACATGCAAAAGAAAAGATTCTCTAATGATTATGTGCAAACTGAATCATTAATTCTCGAAATGGGCCAGTAGTTTTACATCATTAGTGAAAACGAATTGACAAAGCACAAAATGTATTTAAATATAAGAACATGGCTTAACAAAGCTTAGAAAAAGTAGTTTCAACAGTTACGAGGGTTACCGTTAAAGTTTTTACAAAAACTAGAAAGGAAAAATTTTTTGGAACAAACTGTTTTATTGCTTTTCAAAATATTTACCTTTAAGTTATACACACTTTTGCATGCCTTCGAACCAATTTTCGGAAAAAAATTTTCCAGTCTAAAGTTGGTATCTCAAAAACATGGTTTTTAAAGGCTTCAAAAGCTTCATGAGGTGAAGAAAAACGCTATTCGCGCATTTTTGTATCACATTCGGGAACATAAAGAAGTCATTAAGTAATAAATCCGATGAATAATGGTATTGAGACATCAATTTGTAATTTTTCTACTTCAAATAAGCAATTGTTTGACGTGCTGTGTGAGACGATCATTGAGCATGATGAGCATTGTCATGATGAAGAATGGTGAAATGTTTTCGATTGGTTTTCCTGATTTCGTCGATGACTTCTGGCAAACAAATTGTTGTATACCATTCAACATTAACTGTTCTTCAATCCTCCAAAGGAATGATTGCGACATGTCCAGTACAACTGGAGAAAGAAATAATAATTGATTGGAAATGGTTTTGACGAACATCTTTTGTGGGATTCGGTTCATCTTGGATCACCCAAACAGTGGAGGATGTTGCTAGTTTCCGGTTCATACAAATATATCCACTTTTCGTCATCTGTTACTATGTTAGTTCCTCGGTAGAATTTCTTGAGCATTTCATTGCACTAATTATCACGAGCGTTTTTTGAGCTTCGGTCAAATTACGCGGAATCTATCGGAAACATCTTTTTCACAGCTAAATGCTCATGCAAAACCGAATGCACTACAGTCTTCGATATGCTTAAGGATGCCTCTATCTCACTGTAAGTCACATGCCGATCTTTTTCAATCATATTGCGCACAACATTGATGTTTTTTAGAATGACGACCAATTTTGATCGGCTTTCACGAAATTCATTACTGACGGACCCACGACCACGACGAAATTCTGCATAATTGTAAACATTCTTTTCTGATGATGCTTTATTACCAAAAGTTGAACAAAGCAATTATATGCATTGCAATTGAGTTAGGCATTTACTAAAATTGTAAAAAATCATAACGAAAACTTTCATGTGAAATGTACATTTTTTCGCAAAATTGCTTTGCTTCAATGCTCACTGTAAACAAACTCCGCTACTTTTTACACAGTAACAAATATCAATTGTTGCGACAATAGTAATGACATATTTCAATAGCGCCACTAGTGACCGTTTGTAAAAACTTAAACGGTAACTCTCATACATAAACTTGGTTGAATTCGTGAGAGTTGAATGAAATATTTTATTTTTTTAGCATTGACGTTTGTATTTTACATTATAACGTATTAACAAAATGTATTGTTTCCACTACACGCTCCAAGAAGTTGAGAAATCAAATTGTATTGTTTCATGTTATCAGGTGATCAAGTTTACATGGCAGAGGAACGACTCTTAGATGAATATATCCTCAATGACATAGGTAAGATCTGGGTAGGACCATACAAGAATTCGAGAGGACGCGAGTGGGTGTTCGGCCAATTTGATGAGGTGGTGCTTCCAGCCACAATGCTGATGCTGGACCGCACACATTTAGCACCAGAAAAACTGGGCAATCCTGTATACTTGACAAGAGCGATTTCTAAGCTTGTAAGTATTCCTAAACGCTTTTCAATTGTAGCATGTTTAGGTACTTGATATAGAGCAACTTGTTTTATTTTCTGATTAAATAAACGGATTTCTGAAAGAAAAAAGACAAAAGAGAAAAATGGAAGGACCTTCATTTGAAGGCTCGTTTATTTCGTTAATTTTCATTGATGACTTATAAAAAAATTAAGGCACTGCGTTAAAACAACTAGAACACAAAATTGTAGAAACAGTAATATAATATATAGAGTCCAATAATTCGATTTTCTGGCTTCGGTAATGCGACAACTTTACAGAAATGATATCCATGTTCAAACAAATTTCTGAGATAATCACTTTCAACATCCAACCCTTTACACCCACTTCTTAAGTCCTATATGTTGTACTGATTCTTAAATTGCTCCATGGATAAATTTCAAAATATAAATTTAAATCTAGTAAAAAGATATGACGCACTTAATTGTGGCCAACACTTGAAATTTGAGCATCGTGATAAACCTACAGATATTTCTTGGTCAACTGTGTTTATGTTGAGCATTGAAATATCTCCCAGCTAAGATTTGGATTGCTTTATTAGCACTGAGAATATACAAATGATGGTCTCATTTTTGCAGTATCTCACGTCTGAAGCACAAGAACGATCGCCGATATATTTTGATGCAAGAGCTCAGAGTTGGATGAATAAACATAACATTTATGGGTGATGAAATAGGACAACGTGTCATGTAACCTTGCACCATCAGTGAAGCTTTGACTGCTCCTTTTAATTATGATCACAAATTCCATTTGTACGTTGGATCATATTCGTTAGGATAAATTATTCTTTTTCCCTTTGACCCATTTTCTTAGATTTGCTGTGAACGAATCTGGGATTAAATTTTGAAAACAAATTAAAATGAAACTTTTTTTGTTTAGATTTTTCAGCTTAATTTGCTATATCATTATTCAAAATTGCAACTGTAAGATATTTTAATTACGTAATGCGTTTTATGTCAAACTACTTTTTTTAATACCTCGAGCTATTGTACAATAATGAAAATAATTCTGAAACCAATTGTTATAGAAGGCTATGATTTGAATGGCTGCTTGTGTGCTTAATGTTAGAAGCAATTTGAAAATTTTGTGTTTATTTTGAGTTTTATAAGCTATACATGCCCGGTTTTTTCCTAAATACAGTTAATATAATGCCTAGGTCAGCCGGGAATTATAAACATTTTAAAAACAAAGGAAACAGCCTATTTCTGAAGAGAATCATTCAGTGAACGATAAAGTAATTACTTACTCTCCCCTAGTGCTTCCAAGAAAACTATATCTGGCAATCCCATGGAAGATATTTAAGAGAACAAAGGAAATATTAATATAGTGATTGACTTGAATATTTAATTATAGTGTGAGTTAAACAGTCTACTGTAATATATGTGTGGGTAATATACTTTGTGTGAAGATGGAGGTGCAAGAAACTGATTAATAAGTAAATTTACAAGAGCTTGTATTATCTTTAACGCTATTTTAGTCGTAAGTGAAAAATTTACCACACATTTACCTTTTTCTCATAAACTAATAAAGATAGAAGCATTAAATTGTTACAGCTGTTCTACATTATTACAATCATTGCTGAGTTTTAGTTTTAGATCACTTGCATAACAACTTTTTATACATGAATATTAATATAATTGTAGTTTTATAACAAAGGAGTGTGTTACTGAAAATTAATTACTTATTATTTTTATATAGGCCATTCTCTAAACTGGAGATCAGAACTTATTATCTAGTGAAAAATAAGCAGAAAAAGTTGCAATGAAGTATCTGTAGTACTATCTGAGAAAAAGGTACATAAAATTAATAACTTGGCATTATCAATATAGGACCTTTGATCTCATCTTAAATTCATTTCTCTCTGTGCTCATTCTTGACACTCCCTATGACCGATAATTATTATAATGACGAAGAATCACGTTTATTTCCTTTACGGCCTTATAGCCTGAAACACTACAAATCATCGACTACAGATATTGATGTGTATCTTATTACAATGATGTGCTTGTGAAACTTGATCGCTATGTTCAATGGCCAGAGGTGTATTTGCAATTAATATTATGCTTTAGCGGTACATAGCCTTTTAAACACGGCACAGTACTTCAGGTAAACCGGTTAATTAACTTCCATTTGCCATGTATAAACAAGAAGTCTACAGGACATTCTATTGACTATGATGTCATTATTTCTAACTGATAACCTCATTAACAACAAGTGTCGCACGCTCCGACAGAAACTGTTTGTGTTTTAATGAAAACCAATATACAACTTGCGATATTACTGGAGGAAATCAAAAACATATTTTTTAATGATTCAGGTAAATTCCAATGATGATCAAGGAGTTTTGCTGGGACGCTGGGATGGCGAGTATGCAGATGGAACCGCCCCAGCTGCTTGGACAGGTAGTGTTCCAATTTTGGAGGAATACCTTGACAGTGGAAGAGAAGTTCGTTACGGTCAGTGCTGGGTCTTCGCTGGAGTTGTAACCACAGGTGAGCAAATATGTCCTAATGATTTCGTTGTGTTAACTTCAAATTCTTGCAAAAAACGAGAACGGCCAGGGAAAAAAAAAACACCAAACTGAATTTCATATTCCCTACAAATAGCCAAAAAGTACACGACTTTAACTAGCAATATACTTCTATTTGTATTATTTACTTATACAGTCTCAATATTTATTAGTTACTGCTATTTTTATGACATTAAATATGTGGATGGGAACTCATATTGCTACAGAGTTAATTAAGAATAAAAGCAAAGCCCGAGTGAATTTAAGTTCGCATACTTATCACACACAAAAACATTTCTATTAGTAGTCAACAGCTTTCGTACGTTACGAAGTCTTCTGTTTTCTTCAGACGTACCAGATTAAAATGTCCATCTCCAAATAAGAAGTGTCCTTTCTGTAGAGGCGCACCTGAACTATGCAGCGCGAGACGGTGTTGATGTATTGATTGGAGCCAAGAAATATTGTGAAACAAGCATTTCACATCACAATGTGAGTGCACTATGAGAAGGCGAAGCAATTTTCAAAGTCTGGTGAAGCATGAAATCGAGAACTAGATTTGATTAATGTTGCTATGATGGCTTCACACGAGACGTTTTCGTACACGAAGTATCCTAAGAGGGTTCCAATTACTCTAAGTTATTACCTTGATAACCGAGAATCTGCAATCTAAACGCGAGAAAGGCATACATGACTATAATTCTTAAGGCAAACGTACGATTACCTATGTTCAATGCTACATTTACTCAAACGATGACGAAGTTCGTGTTTATGATCGTACTTTTGTTATTATTTTAATACTGAAACTACTGTTAACATATGCTTGTGATA